>APFE030940161.1:111368-121735 GCA_000404065.3 Pinus taeda
GAACGGAAAACTACATAAGCATTACTGAAGGCTTTGTGGTGAGGGTAAGAAAGAACTGGTATGCAAGTTAAAGAAGTCTCTGTATGGGTTAAAACAGTCACCAAGGATGTGGTATCAGAAATTTGATACATTTATACGGGGACTTGGCTTCACCAGAAGGAAAGCAGATCATTGTGTGTATTTTAAATTAATTGGTGACCGTGTTATTTATCTGGTCTTGTATGTGGATGATATGTTGTTGGTTGGAAATGACAAAGAAATTATCCAGGATTTGAAGACCCAATTGTCCTCCAAATTCGACATGAAAGATCTCGGTGCTGCAAACTATATTTTGAGCATGGAAATTAAAAGAGATCGGGAAAAGAGGAAGCTCTGGTTAAACCAGAGGAACAACAAAGTAGTGCAGGAACAAAAGTAGTCAAAAGAGTCTAGATTGAAGAGATGTATGGAAGAAAAAGTACAGGCCAAAGGACTATTATATGGTTATCGATGCTGCCTAAGTGTACGGCTTGTGAAGGACTACAATCTTGCTAGGAGAGACAAAGAAGTTGTGCTCATGGTCTGAACAACCAAGAGAGTCAGATTGACAACCCGATTTCATGTTTGAAGAATGCATAAATGGTTTAATCATTATTTGTCGGAAATAAATAAACTACTAATAGTTAGAAGATTAAACTCCTTTTAGTGCATTTGTGGAAATTTCACATGGTATCAAAGGATTATTGATCATATAGGAGGCTCAGAAATGAAAGAAAATGTTGTGTCAAACATTCAGCTTGGAATATGTGTCCCATGACCTTGACTTTTTATTTTATTTACATAGAAAATCAATGAGGGATTGTTACATTTTACAAGGTAATAAAAAGCTATAATAGGAGAAGAATACATATATATTTTAATATTCTGGCATATATTCATTTTTTATTCTTCTTAAAATAATTATTATATGCATAAACATTTAAAAATCATAACATATATATATATATAATATATATATATATATATATATAAACAACTACAATAGTTTAACTATCTCAACTGACTTTACCAGACTAACTTGGCCAGTCGCCTCAACTAGAGATTCATCTGATTACAATACTTTCTTTATTGTGTCGACTTGATTGGGCTAGTTGACTAAGTCGACTAGCCCCTACAACAACATGGCAAGTGTAACACTGAAAAGGAAGACCCCAATAACTAACTTTTTGAGTCCAAGATAAAGATTAAAATTTTAGTTGAATTTCCCCGAAGAGGGCACCACTCACATCCACTTCTACATGCATCCATATTCAGATATGGTCCACTTAGTTTTCCCAAATAGATTTCAGTTGAAGGAAGTGACCAATTCCCCCCCCAACAAACATGATAATTTATTCTAACTAGAAGACGAAAGGGATGTTAGTTTTTGGATATTATGGTAGCGTCGGACATGTGTTCTAGTCTCAAAGGTGTCAGAGAGGCTAAGGAGCACGAGATCTCGAAAACCCAAAAAAGGTTTTGGTAGAAAACACCTAGATACCCCTCAATTAAGTTAATTGATCAATTATTAAAAAGTTTCTAAGTCTAACTTCGGAAAAATGATTAATTAATGGGTATTAATTGAGGAAATCGACATGCTCTAGAGACTTGTAGAAAATGGAATTAGGTGTCAGTGCCATAGATTGATGTTGTAGGGTGCTGCTAATCACGAGTTGAGTTAGTAAACTTTTAATTAGACAGGTGCCTATGACGAATTGAGTTAGTAAACTTTGAAATGAACGAGTGTATATCAATTATAGAATGTTGCAAAGACAATAATAGTTTTTTAGAATAAGAATGATAAAGTATTGTAAATATTAATAAATAAATCCTATTATATCATTTGGTTTGTTAACTATATTAGACTTTTCTTTTAACTTTAATTTAATAATAATATCTGTCATGAGTCATTTTTCACATATATAAAAGTTACAAAATTAGAGTGTTTACTTCAAAAATTACATTTTATTCCCCTCCTTTATGATTTAGATATGTTCACATATATAAAAGTCCCCTCCTTTATGATTTAGATATTTTCACATATATAAAAATTAGAAAAGTAGACTCTTTACTTCAAAAATATTGCATTCTATTTAATTTCAAACACTAAATTACTTTTAATTATTCTCTCATTCTAGTAGTTGTATTTGGAGGTATCCTTTGAACATCAACATTATAATTTAAATATCAAATAAAAGATCTACGATTACTCTTACTCATAGTGGCTCCAAATAAAAGATCTACGATTACTCTTAATCATAGTGGCTCTTCCCTATTTCATTTACTTTTGAAATCATTAACGCATAGAGGAATATCAGAGAGGTAACCAAGAAACGCTTTGCACAGCTCGGGGATGTAGCTCACATGGTAGAGCGCTCGCTTTGCATGCGAGAGGTACGGGGTTCGATACCCCGCATCTCCATTTGACAAATTTTAAAAACCGTGTTTTGCTTTGAAAATGTCATCCAAGACGGAAAATCCATAAAAGATTTGGAAATGTCATGCAACACGCAAAATCCATATTTGATGCACGAATTCAACGACATCTCAATTTATTTTATTTGATTTGACAGAACACGGAAGGTTGCGAGCAAAACAGGAGGGTTTCAATAACTAGTGGATCAAAAAGAAGTGGGGGTTTGAAAACGCCTAACAATGGAGATGCGGGGTATCGATCCCCGTACCTCTCGCATGCTAAGCGAGCGCTCTACCATCTGAGCTACATCCCCGTATGAAAGATGGCATTGTAAGATGTCTACTCTTGCTATATTTGATGTGGGAAAACGTTCGTATTTTTCATAACGTGAATTATGAAAAAAAAACCCTCACTGCGTAAATTTAGGTAACGGCTGTATGCTGTGATTGAGGTTGTTCACCATATCGATTTATGGATATGCTGTATGTATGTTGTCCGCTATTTTTCTTGTCCATTACGGAACAGCTTAAAGAATATCTTGTATGTTACAAATCTTGGAGTTGGATTTTTCCAATTGCGGCCTTTAATTTTTAATGTTGACTGTAAATGATTCTTGTTAATCACTGGATGCATCGATGCCACCAAGTTTTCATGGGAATCCAACAAAATTTCCATCCAAATCGTAAAACTTTTGGTGAAACAAGTGTATGGCCAATTCGACGGTATTAACTCATGGATATGGATGGCTTGAATGTCGATGAAGGAAATGAAATGATGCTTTACTGCGATTGTTCCTGAGCCTTGTTTAAAGATAACCGTCCCTCCGAACGTCGATTGTTCCTGAGCCGCATTGTTTATAAAACTTGCCAAAGCTATACACAAAAATAACCATCCTCCCAAGCCTGTAACTACAGAGGTACAGTATCGCTTTCAATTGAATTAGAGCGATGGACCAGTGCGCTGCAATCAAACCAATACAACTGTTTTGGATTCTAGCTAGCTTAAAAACAGTTAGGTTTGTTTTCCGTTGCCGGGACTTGAACCCGGGTCTCTCGGGTGAGAGCCGAGTATCCTAACCAACTAGACTACAACGGATTTGCTATGATAATTTGCAAACTGCTTAGATCAAACCGCCTTCAGAAGGTTGGTCAAGGTTTCAAAAAACAAAGGAAAGAAAGTTCGCCTTGAGGATTAGCCCCAATTTGGGTGATTCTCTTCTCTAGTTATGTCTTTTGTCCCTCTTGGCTATTCTCAATACCATTCATTTCTACATGGATAACACTACTCTAAGGCAAGTTGTGCCAGAAAATGAAGCATGATGGAAAATGATGTAATTTTATTTATGTTTGATAAATACAATTTTTGGACTTATGATATATATATATATAAGTTGTGAGCTGAAAAATAAAAAATAAAAAATTAAAGACTATTGTAGCCGCTACAACAACTCCAAATTTTGGCATACTTCTAAAATTTCGAGTCTCCCTCATCCCGTGTGTTAAAAAATAAACATCCTTTTGTGTCTCTAAGTTAATGAGTAAAAGAAATTGCAATGTTTAAACATCCTTAGCGCATCGCACACATTCTTAGCACTGTGTAGGGTTATGCTTATCCTCAATGCAGTGCAACACTGAGTAGTTCCCTAACATACTGTTTTACCACTTTGTGCAAGTATTATCACAAGGCTGCATTTAATGCACACTAAGGCCCTCACACATGTGATAAAGCTATAATGCACATTCTAATTGACCATTGCGCTATGACGTGAAGCCTCCCATCCTCTCTTTGTGTAGTGGTGCAATGCCCTTTAATAGATTACCCCTCTTCACTGCACAATGATGCCACCCAAAAAATTTTCTACTTCTTAAAGTATCCCCACATCTATCCTTCTCGTTGTGTTGTGATGCACCCTTGCACCCATCCACATGCTATAGTAGGAGGCCTCACTAATATCCTTGCGTAGCAGTGCATCTACACTCATTAGACTAGCCCCATACCTAACACAATGGTGCTCTTAACCATAATTGTTATTGCACTTCTTAGCCTTCTCTCCGTTGCACCGTGGTGCAGTCCCTCGATCGAGACCCATCTCATATCGTTTCTCAACACTATTTCCTTTCATAGTACCGTCGTAATGCACTACTCTGTAGCACACCTCTTACCTTTAATATGTGACCTCCTCTTGCACTGTAATGCATTGACCTGCTATAATTTGTGCAACACACTAAATTGACTATGTTTTCCTAACATCATTTGTTATCATGAATATTTTCAAGATATTAGGTACTATAGATTTGCTGTGCCTCAACATTCCTCATTGATAGGATATATGGCCCCACTGAAGAAAAGACTACGGAAAGAGATCATTGAAGGTAGTAAACAAGGGTTAGAGGAAAGTTCTATAATCTCAACTCTAGTCTATGCAGATAAAGATTATTATATCGATAAATCAATACCAATGAATTGGTAGGGAATTTATCAAGAATTTGCTTCCCTATGTTGCTTCATTCTCTACATGCTTAGGAAAATGTTCAAAAAAATACGATGGCTCTCTTTCAGCATGTGTAAATAGAAGAACTCATGCATTTCCTTTTTCAATCTTTGCACGGTCTCGATGTGATAATCCATGTGAACCCCTTCATGTTTTAGTTTTTATCCCTCAGTGTATTCCATCATTTCTCCCATTATGAATACTAACGCTTGGGCCTGTCTTATATTTTTCAAAATGAAAATTAAATAATAAAGAGGAGGGATTTTGTATCATAATGTGCCACCATGTGTTCCCTAATACAAATAAAAATGTCACCTCAAGGTCCAAAAGAAAACCCAATTCATAAATCGAGTTTTCCATAGCCAAAGAAAAAAATATGAGTCCATGTTTTTGTGTTTTTAGATCATGATATAATGAGTTGATTCATCATGCATGGATGCCTTTTTTTCCTCTCATTGTAACTCAGTTTTGGTTAAAATTTCAATGTTAAGATCCATCCACACTCTGCTACAATTGTAAATAAATCAATGGCCCAACCATACTTCTTGCATGTTGATAAATTTGTAAAATTTTAAATTGAGATGGGGCCATTTAGTTATGTGATAGCCACACTAAATCAATTTAAAAATTGGTGATTTTCACTAGACATATGCTTTGGACTATGAGAATACTGCTTTTCACTACCACTTCTATCATCAAACAGGCCACTTAAAGATTTCTTTCTTGGTGTTTAATCCTCAACGGAAGCGAAACAAATGAAATTCTAGATCTAGAGTTCTTTCCCAATTATGTCTTTTTTGATATCATTTGTGGGATTCCTTGATCACCCACATAGGTTATGATTTCATATTGATCAATTTATGATATATGATTGAGTTAATTATTTCATTTATCTTTTATGTTATATACTGGATGCTTTGATCTTGTGTATGTTTCTGTCTATGCAGATCTCCTTCAGGACATCATGGAAAAGATGTGGGGAGTGATGGAATGATCTCTAAAGCATCAAGAAGAAGTGGATGGTCGAAAGTTGTGAAAGAGACTCCATCATGCATTTCGATTAAACGGTAAATGACTTCTATCATATTGTTTTTTTCAAACAATCAAAAGCTATGGAAACGTATCGGTTCTTTATTGTTTGTTACTAGATTTCTTTAAGGTCTAGGGAGATCGCTCTTGTGTGCAAGAAGGATTTGTCCGCCTAAAAAATTGGTGACTCCATAGGAGATTCGCCTCACTCTCCATTGTTCTCTTTGTTTAACATTCTAATCCTTTTGTTGAAGCCCTCTCTAAGTGTTTGGAAATGTTAAAAATTTGGATTTTGTGACTTATTTGACTAGGTTTTTATTTTTCCAAAATTTCCTATTGTCCGCACTTTAGCTTTGGCCACAGAGCGCACTTCTGTGAACTTTCCTTTATGCAACAATGCATATGGGCACTGGTTTGCAACGTTGACTTTGGTAGTGGATTTTGGACTTCTTGGGAAGGAGGTGAATCCTGGTATTACTTTGAGGGTGGAGGTATGAGCCTTTGGATTCCCTTGTTGCAGATGCATGCATCCTATCCTTTTATTTGTTAATTGAGAAAATGTGAAAATATGTATATGTGTGTATATATGGTTATTATTGTAAATACCATAATGAGTGTTATAAAGCTCCAATAAATGGTATGTTTGTCATGTTTTAGCATATGGTCATTGTAAATATTGTAATGATTTATGTTATAAAGCTCCATGGGCAGTATGTTTTGTTTTTAGTAGTCTTGTTGGTTATAGATGTCAATGAACACCGAGGATGGTGTTCCCCCAAGGGGGAGGGTTCTATAACAACCTTGGTTAAAAATCTATTTAAAAATATATAAGACCACGGTCATGGGACACATATTTCAAGGTAAATGGTGGGAAAATCATCCTAGTGGGTGTTCATTTTGGTTATTATGGCTAAGGAAATTGGCAAAGGCAATGAAAAGGCTTTAGAAAGGCAAAATGGCTACAATTTTCATCTTTTTCTTGTAAAATCTTAAAATAAAGAGTTGTCTCAGTTATGTTTTTTCTTGTAAACTCTTAAAATAAAGAGTTGTCTCAGTTATTGGCATGACTACATGTCCTCCATCAACGAGTTCCTCTCTCCCATGATACATGTTACAAAATACGTTTCCTTGGATAACAAAATTCCTTTTGCATGCATTATCAATCCATTTCCTGTATATTTTATTCTTCCCCATGTATATATTTATCAAGCGCTCCAACATTTACATAGAACAAGATATTAGACAAGACTTCCCTTTACTAATTGCATACTCACATTTTGATATTAATGATTGTACAACATATTTTCTTGGTTACTATGCGCAGTGATTTTCTTTAGTAGAGGCTCTATAGATGAGCGAAGAGGCTGTGGAAGGAAAAAAAATATGTCCTCGAGAGAGAATAAAAGCAAGAAGGTCATATTTTATATACATTTTGATGCGGGCCCCTTGGGGTTCAGCTAGATAACTCTGACTTGATATTACAATTCTACTTTACTGATATGTGTGGTTCCATATCAGCAAGGACATGATGAAGGGAGAAGGGAAGAAGTTGCGACCAATTTGGTATGGTCCATTCACCATTTTGGAGAAGACTGGAAACAATGCCTTTCATATCGATTTGCCAATATATATGCATATGTACTCCGTAGTGAATGTGGAGAACTTAAAGTCGTATGAGCCACCATTGATTATGGACATTGAGGAGGTGGGCACAGTTCCTAAAATTGATGATTTTGCACCAAAGTATGTCGATGAGTTACCTGAAATCATCATCCTTGATAGAAGAACCAAGACTTCACAACGAGGAGATGTGGAATGCCTTCAAGTTGGTTTCAAGGGGATGCACCCCATCAAGGCAAAATGGCTGGAGAAGGAAAGAGTGAGGGAACATTTCCCTCACTTTCCAATTGACTAATAAAGCTTTTGGTGGTCCAAAAGCTCCCCAATGGGGAGGATTGATCCAGATGGATCTTCAAACACAATGGCATGGGAAAAGCTCAAAATTCAAAATGGCAAAAAGGCAATTATCTTGATATCAGATCAAAGTGCTCGTCGCCTTGATTCCAAGGTTGTGAACGGTACTCCAATCTAAGTTTGAATGAAGGAGATAGAAGTAGTCAAAGTTCTAGGTTGACTTGCAGGAAACATGGGAAAATGAAATTCTAAGGATGCTCCTGGAAATAGTCTCGTTGCATAGATATTTTCATTTTGAATCTACTGTAACTTGAATGGGCTAAAACTGACTTCAGCTGATGAAGTTATCGGGAAAAGAGTTTGTCTTCATTCCCTTGAAAAAGGAGGCATTTCTCCTAAAAATGGGCTTAAAGGCTTCTAAAGGGAAATCATAATCAAAGATGCTCAAAAGGAAAACTTAAGGCCGGGTGGAAGGAACCCCTAATCAGCGACATCCGATATCAGCGATCGGCAGATCAGCATATCGGCGATCAACATATCGGCATAACGACAATCAACATATTGGCATATCAGCGATCGACATATTGGCATATCGGCAATCGGAGGTTCCCCACGACATGGGTCATTGACAGCACAATATGCTGACAGCAATAAAGGGCCGAACCTGATGGGTTTATGGACCCAATTTGACAAAATTTGAAGTCTGGGGTTTTCAGTTTTTTAGTGTTTCCGTGTCTATTTGTGTAAAAATGAAAAAGGGCTATTTTAAAGGGTTTGTTGCATAGAAAGGTCAGACGGTCGGCCTGCCGATCCTTTCGATCAAATGACTTCTATTATAAACAAAGACAACCCCCGATTAAAGCGCGGTTGTAACAAAAGAGTATTATAAAAGCCCGATGAATGAAAAAAGTACGAGGAGAGGATTTTTGGCACGGATTTCAAGGCAAAAGCAGTGCAAGAGGGTGAAAGTGCATTTTGTCTGAATTGGACAAATATTATATGTCTTTAGCCCCTCTCGACGCCATGGACAAAGTGGTGCTATCCATTTCTCCATCTGAGTTCTGCATTTCTCAGTCATTTTCCAGAATGGAGGTATAAGACTCCTTTTATGTAACTGATGATTGTATTCTCTTCTTTTTATACCATTTAATGAATTAAGGCCTCCCCATTGATCAAGCAGGGCCCAGAGACATAGTCCAAGTTGGACGAACTCCGTTATCAAGTCTTGTTGCCTTCTTTCATGCTTTATGTGTTTCTTCTTCTTTCCTCATGTGCACATTTGATTTCTATGGTTAAGCTGCAATTTCTACATGTGATTCTTTTAATACATCTATAAGCAAAAGATCCTTGGATCAGTGTTGGGGGATTGTTGGGAACAGGTTCCCCCAAAAGTAGTTTTGGGACTAAAAGCCATGTTTTGGGACAATTTTGTAATAAAGTTGTAAAGTCCCCGCATTTTGTGGTCGCAGAGCGCGAAGGTATCAAGAGTCATAAAGGGTTGCTCACCCTTATTTTGTAAAGTATCAAGTCGGCTGTAAAGCTCTACCCATGGTCCTAGAACCATGGAATTGTATAAAAAGGAGCTAAGTAAGTAAGTTCTAAGTAGTTAGTAGTGAAGTAGAGTTAAGATGGTTTCTACAAAGTGATCTAGCTTGGACAAGTCTAAGTGTTTTCCGGTCTTAGCATAGGTAGAGGCTCTAAAGCTGAGTGCACAGAGGCCTAGGGTAGAAGTCTGCAGCTGAGTGCGCGGACCCCTGCAACTATGTGCGCAGGGTGGATAGAGTCTGTATTAAACTAGAGATATCAATAAAGAGAAGTATTCTGCAACTACTGTGTATTTAGTCTCCATTAATGCTTTTGATTATATTGTGTTACAATCTAGGTTTATATTAAGATGTTTATTTGATGCATGAATGTATGTGATTAGATCTATTAGTTGAACGTAAGTAAGAATATCAGTTCACGCGACGATAATTATAATTGATTGGTAGAAAAAGTAAAACACATTAGATAACTTGGGAACATATACAATACATTGTCATAGCAGCGCGAAAGTACCTAAACCACTGGTTAGGGCTGTGAAAAGGTCAATCATACACTTTTGCGAAGGCACTGAAGGGCAGGATAGAGGGTAGATCGATAAGCCCTAAGGCTTAATGGCATGTGTTAAGGTAGTAGTAGGGGTGATCCAGATTTAAACAGGAACGCAAAAAATTACAGATATAACCATAAACACAGAGATGCAATGGTGTTGGGCAACTTATTGGGCTTAAATTGCTGCATTAAATATCGACCAGGGAAACTCGTAAGCTTTTGATGATGCCAGCACTATATGTGCAGGAGTAGGTGACTAATTTCTATGTCTAAATAAATTATCTACGGTTCAATATAATATGCAAGGGAAGAGGCTCCTAACTTAGGAGATCCTGGTTGTCCTTCCCTACAGTATCATAGGGAAACCATAAAACTAGAAACTTGAAATGCAAACAAGGGAATGAA
>APFE030940161.1:131363-150329 GCA_000404065.3 Pinus taeda
GTGAGAGAGAGAGGAGGAGGGGAGAGGGGAGAGAGAGAGTGTGTGTGTGTATGGCGGGAAGGGAGGGATAATGAGAGATAGAGGAAGGGAGAGAATGAGAGAGAGTGTGTGTGTGGTGGGAAGGATGGAGGATGAGAGTGGGATAAGAAGGGAGGGACTGTGAGAGAGAGTGTGTGTGATGGTGGAAGAGAGAGAGAGAGAGAGAGAGAGAAGAGAGAAGCACAAGAGATATTGGGGGGGAGGGTGTGTAAGGGGGAGAGAGAGATAAAGGGGGAAGGGAGAAAAGAGTGAGGGAGGGAGGGATATAGGGAGGTTTAGAAAAAGAGGGAGAGGGGAAGAGAGAGGGATAGAAGGGTAGAGGGGATATGGATATGGATGTTCATCATGATGATATGGATGATGATATGATTATAGGAAATGATGAGATTGATGATGATGTTGAAATCGTTGATTGGTTCAATGCCATTTTCGACGCAGATGACATAAATGTTGTTTTGATGGACGAAGAAGAATATTAATGATATCGAAATGTTGTAATGTACAAGGTATGCATTTATATGTTTTCAGTTGTAGATTTTTCCTCATAATTTAACTTGAATATTTTTTTCTTAGTAATTTCTATATATGATTGATTTTTACTATGTTGTTTCCAAAAAGTTTATAGTAGATAAATTAGGTGTTGGTAATATTGGAAGTGGTGTTGGGGGGAGGGCATATGAACTTCCACCTTCATGTGGTTGGCCTTATTTAGTAGAGAATATTATATTATTATTGAAACCAAGAGAATCTCATAGGTTTTATGACATAAGGATATTTATTTCTATGAGTATAATATGTTAACAGTTGCAAGATATTAAGCAACAAATATGGGTCTCATGACCTTAATGATGACTTCTGAAACAAAGGAAATGTTCATGGATGTAAATGATGCTTCTAGCATATATGGGTGATGGCTGATAGGGCTTTGGACAACCAAATATATGACACAAAAAGAATTATAAATGCAAGATAATTGGTATTTGTATATGAATTATTTATCATGTCTTCAAATACATGTTAATATTTTGAAAAGTATGACGATGTTTATCATTGCGTCATTTTGAAAAGGAATTTACAAATTCATGTGAATCTCTATCATTTTAGTAATATTTTTTAAATGTGTATGCATAGTCTTCAAACCAAAGTCAACATTTTTAAATACCTATTAATATATATCATTTTTATAATAGTTTTTTTATATATGTGCATAGTTATCTTTGAAGAATATTTATCATTTAAAAATATTATGGTTTTCTATTTTTAAAATATTTACCTTATATTATATGTAATGATAATATATTTTTAAAATATTATAATTCAAAATTGTGCCAAGTACTAGTCCCAACATCTCTTCACTATGTTCCCACCCAATCACCCCTTTGCTAGAATCTTGATCCTATTCTGATAGTAGCTAAGGTATTAAATACAAAGGTAGTAAATCTGACGACTCAAGATTGAGTGACAATTCTAGTTTACGTTTCACCGAATGACCTAATTCCATTAGGATTTATTGCAGATACCATTTAAGATACATATACTGTGCGAGTTGATTTAGATCCTATAGCTTAATACCTTGTCAGAGATCAAAATCCCACCATTTTTAGATCTAAACCCCTAGCCATGTGGAGATCCAAACCCTTGGAGTTTATTCAGAGCTTGTTTCTATTGATCACGCCACTTCGAGATCCAACCTTTATCGCTTGGAGATCCAAACTATTGGCCATGGAGACTAGAATTGGTAAGAAGTTTCTACTATGGAGTCTAAATTGTACAATTTATAAGTTTTTGCCTCTCGTTTTTCATCTCCTTTTCTATATACCTAACTCTCACAACCATAACCTTAGGTAATCGTTGACTCAAAAAATAGTCATGTTTGTCCTCAAAAACATGAGTGGCATAAATGATCCTTTTTGTAATCATTGACTCCAAGTATGCACACTATATTTCCATAATGATATATGTTAGGGTCCCACCCTAACCCCCTTATTTATGTAATAGGATTGAGTCATAGCTATAGTTAAGTAAAGAGTCAATAAAGCCCATATTAATAATTGTAAGTGGTTAACCCGCATTTAATGAAGGGACCACAGTTAGTTGCAAATGGGCCATGGTATTAGATAGATGGTATTAATAAGAACCATGGTATTGCCCCATGGTATTGCATGTATGAATCATATATAAAGGATAGAGACTCCCCTTAAGGAGCATCGTGTCTTATTTTGTAATCGAGCTCTGCTCTATTGGAGGTTGCCCCCTCAAAGAGGCAAGTGAACATTACTTTCTGAATAATAAAATACTTGCTGTTATTTCTCACTATTCTATGTTCTGGGTATATTTCTTCGCATATTTGGTATTCTGGTATCGTCTTGCAGGTTAAGAGCATAACAAGTGGTATCAGAGTGCTCTCCAGGGCCAGTGGGATCTCCATTTTTTAGCAAATTTTTTTTTGGCTAGAGACATGTTCCGGCATCTTTAAACCATGGGATCTGTCATTGAGCACATAAACCTATGGATTTGGGGAAGCATGCACGCATGAAATACAAGAGGTGGTCACACTTGTTGGACTCCCTTGTAACCCCTGTCAGTACCCCTTCGAGTAGTTGCGCATTAGACAGAACCGCACACAGACTATCTTCCAAGTACCCTCTAGGTATATCAAAATCCCCCTAGCTCCCTTGAAGCCTCTCCATAGATAAACTGTCGGCCATCTTGCTACTACAGTACACCAAGAATAGCACTCGGAGAGATTACTCGCTCGTACGATAGGGTAGTCGGGTTGTACGGCTAAGGGTATGGTTGATCCTCCTTGGTTAGTTCCCTAAAAAATTGGGTTGAGTACCACTGTCAGACCCTTATGTATATTGCGATCTGTAGCAACTCACACTCCTCGAGACGATAGTTCCCTTCTCTATCTCGGGATCATGCATAATCTCTACCAGATCAGATCTCGCAAGTGGGGTTTTGCAGCAGTAGCAGCAATAAATTCTGTTATTCAAATTTATCAAAATAGCGATTCAAATCTATTAGATCCATCAGATCCACAGTAGAAATATGTTCTGCCATTCAGATCTATTAGATCAGCCATTCAAATCTCTCAGATCCATCAAATCCGCCATCTAGATCTGAGTAGTTGTGTGGGTTCCTATACGTGGGTGCGATTTTAGCAGGAATTTTGGCAGCATTGACATTTCCGAGATTCAGCTACTACAGTATTCCTAGCAAGGAGTAAAACTCCATTAGGACTTAGACCATAAGAATCAGGACGACAAGTTGAGCAAGGTGGCACCATTCAATTATTAGTGACAAAAAATTCTGGCGGTCCCAAATTTCAAGTAAATCGGCTTGGTGCATGGTACAAACTAGAGCTCAAGCTATGGCGAATGAGAGGATGGAAAACCTTGAATCATCCTTGAAAGACATCCAAGTGCAGCTGAAGGAAATAACTATAGCACTCTCTAAGGGCAAGGTGGAGGCATGCGAGGAGGCATATATTAGCAATGAAAATAGTGGGGGTGAGTCTAGCCAATCTCTTCACCTCTTTGGCACCCCCCAACCATCCGATCCGCAACCTCCCAAGTTGGACATGTATAAATTTGATGGCTCTAACCCGGCCGCATGGATAGCACAAATGGAGCAATATTTCACACTGAATTACATCCTGGATAATGCGACTCAGCTTAGTGTGGGTATCATGTATTTGGACAATGAAATATGGCAATGGTGGCAATGGCATCAACGTTGCTATGGAAGGCCCTTGATGTGGGATACAGTAAAAAAAGCTCTTATGGATCGCTTTGCCCATGAATCTAAGTTTTTGGGCCATCTCACTAAGCTCAAATAGATAGGAATAGTGAATGAATATATTGAATCCTTTGAAGCCTTAGCTTTCCGCATTGGAGTTCTACATGGAATGTTTTGTTAGTGGTCTCAAAGAAGCCATACAAGCCCACGTCCGACTACACCACCCTAGCTCATGGCTGCATGCTTATAGGATAGCTCGTGAAGTCGAACGTGCATTAGCCGCCCAGTGCAATCACCCAAATTTCTTCGCCAAGGGTCGCCCCCCATAGGCTCAAAGCACTACCCAGACACTCAAGGTTCAAAAGGTGTCACCAGCAGAAATGGTGGAAAGAAGAAAGCAGGGATTATGTTACTACTGTGATGAGAAATACTCCCCCAGTCATAATTGCAAGGAGCCCAATTTTTTTCAAATTGATGCTACTGATCATAGTGAATCGAAGAAAGCCCCACCACTTGAGCAACCAGAGGAGGAAGAAGAGGACAACCAACAAGACAATGTACCTGAGGAACCAGTTATCTCACTGCATGCTTTGGCAGGGATTTATTCGCCTCAAACTCTCAAAATCAGAGGTTTTATTAAGAATCAACCAATAGTAGTCTTGATTGATAGTGGAAGTACACATAATTTTATCCATCAAAGAGTCACAGAAGCAGTGCATTATTTTGTTCGAGCAGTTTCTAACTTCTAGGTCCAAATTGCTAATGGGGGAACAACGAAATGTGAAGGCCGTTGTGAAAATGACAAACTTCAAATGGGGGATTATCAATTAAAGACCCACATGTTTGCCATACACATGGGAGGGTGCGACATTGTCCTTGGTGCTGAATGGCTTCGCACACTTAGCCCAATCACAATGGATTTCTAGGAGTTATATATGAGCTTTAAGTAGAACAACCACACACATACCCTCCGCGGACTCCAGTCGTGACCTCCCTCTATCATCAACTCACATCGGATGGAAAAATTGTTAAAAAAGGGCCACCATGGAGTCATATCTCAATTTAATGCCATCCAAGCCTGCGAACCCAAGCTTGTTCATATTCATCCCGAGATACAATAGATCTTAAAAAACCATCTGCCAGTCTTTGACAAGCCTCATGAGCTTCCACCCTCAAGAGGGGAACATGACCATAGCATTACTTTGGTCCCAGGGGCCCAACCACCAAATGTGCACCCATATAGATACCCGTTTGCCAAAAAGAATGAAATAGAAAAAATAATAAAGGAACTCTTGGAAGCAAGCATCATTCGTCCCAACATTAGTCCTTATTCATCGTCAGTGGACATGGTGCTCAAGAAAGATGGGGAATGGCATATGTGTCCAAACTTGAAGGCCCTTAATAAGTTGACAGTCAAAGATAAATTTCGCATCACGGTTGTTGATGATTGGTTGGATGAACTAAATGGGGCTCAATTCTTTACTAAGCTTGACCTTTGCTCCGACTACCACCAAATCCACTTGAAAGAAGTAGACATCCCAAAGACTGCTTTCCAAACTCGTGAAGGCCATTATGAGTTCCTGGTCATGCCATTTGGTCTTTGTAATTCCCCGTCCACTTTTCAGAGCCTTATGAACCACCTGCTCAAACCATATCTCAGAAAATTTTTTCCTTGTTTTCTTTGATGACATCCTCATCTATAGTCACACCTAGGCCGCACATCTTCAGCATATAGATCTGCTCTTGTAAATTCTCCGCAAGCATAAATTATTTGTCAAGATGTCCAAGTGTTCTTTTGGCATGGAATAAGTTGAGTATTTGGGCCACATTGTGGGGCGTGAAGGTGTCAGGGTGGACCCCAAAAATATATAGGCCATGCAGGGTTAGCCTCAACCTAAGACATTGAAGAGCCTAAGAGGATTTTTGGGTCTCACAGGCTACTATCGCAATGTCGTCTGCAATTATGGTCGCATTGCTAGGCCCCTCACTCAACTCCTCAAGCAAAATTCATTCCTCTAGAATGATGAAGCACAACAGGCCTTTATAGCTCTCAAACATGCCATGTGTTCCACTCCAATCTTAGCACTACCAGACTTCACCAAATCTTTTGTGATTTAATGTGATGCTTCGGGTACAGGTATTGGGGTAGTCTTAATGCAGGAAGGTCGACCCTTGCCCTTCACGAGCCAACAACTAAGTGGGAAGAATTTGGGACAATCTACCTATGAGAAGGAGATGATGGCCATCTTACATGTAGTAGATACCTGGCGACCATACTTATTGGGGCGATGTTTCCAAATCCGCACCAACCATCAAAGCCTTAAATACTTTTTGGAGCAACACGTATCCTCACCACAAAAAAATAAATGGCTCGCCAAAATGCTAGGATATGATAATGAGATAATTTACAAGAAAGGGCATGAAAATATTGTAGCAGATGCGTTATCCTACCAATATGAGGAGGAAAGTACCCTACTCGCAATTTCCCTTCCCATTCCAGAATGGGTTGAAGAGGCCCGCAAGGAATGGTTTTCACATCCCTGGCTCTCCCAACTCATTAATCAATTACAAGCGGATCCAAATTCCACAACGGGCTACTCATGGCAGGATGAGATTCTTCACTAAAAGGACATAGTCGTAATATCACCAACATCCACCCTCAAAAGCTGCATTTTGGCCGAGTTGCACTCATCTCCCACTGCAAGACATTCAGGCTTTCAGAAGACGTATGCTCGCACTCGAAAATCGTTTTTTAGACAGACATGAAAACGGAGATTCTTATTTTTGTAGTTGAATGCGATGTTTGTCACTGCCACAAAGGAGAAACAGTCAAATCTCGAGTCACATTACAGCCATTGCCCATCTCGGTGTCAATCTGGATGGAGGTTTCTATGGATTTCATTAGGGTCTTCCAAAGTTAGGAAACAAGTCAGTCATCATGGTGGTTGTGGATAGACTTTCTAAGTATGCTCATTTTTGCACCCTATCCCACCCTTTTACACTGATTTTGGTTTCTCAATCTTTCATGGATCAAATCTTCAAATTGCATGGCATGCCCACTTCCATTGTGTCTAATCGTGACCCAGTCTTCACCAGTAACTTTTGGCAAGAACTCTTTCAACTAAAAGGTACCCAACTACAACTCAGTACTTCCTATCATCCACAAACTGATGGTCAAACTGAAGCAGTCAACAAATGTCTGGAAACATACCTTAGGTGATTCACTTCAGAATAGCAACATCTCTGGGTACAGTGGTTACCTCTAGCTAAATGGTAGTATAACACCAACTATCATGCCACCACCAAAACTCCATATGAAGCAGTTTATGGTCAAATCCCTCCTTCCCCTACTTCTTATATCAAGGGATGCTCGAAGGTACAAGTAGTGGATCAACTCCTACAAAACCACACAACCATGTTGGCTCACCTTAGAGAGAATGTTCATCAAGCTCAAACCCACATGAAGCAACAGGTAGATCAACATCTCTCAGAATGCCAATTTCAAGAAGGGGATTAGGTATTTTTGAGGCTGCAACCATTAAGCAAACATCACTCAAAGACAAGGGTTGTCAAAAACTATCTCCAAAATTCTATGGACCATATCAAGTACTTCAGCGCATTGGAGAAGTTGCCTACAAGCTAGCTTTGCCACCCACTGCAAAAATCCATCCATTTTTTCATGTCTCATGCCTCAAGAAAGTGATTGGGAACAATTGCAAAATTCAAACCAATCTACCTGAAATGGATGAAGAAGGATCAACCTGGCTCCAACCTGAACAAGTTCTTGATACACGAGAAAGGCACCTATGTGGCTACATGATCAAGGAAGTCCTCGTCAAGTGGAAAGACACCTCTCCGAAAGATGCAACTTGGGAACCAACCACTATTCTTCAGCAGTTTCCATAGCTTTAGCCTTGAGGACAAGGCTATTCTTATGGAGAAGGGCATGTTAGGGTCCCACCCTAACCCCCTTATTTATGTAATAGGATCAAGTCATAGTTATAGTTAAGTAAAGAGTCAATAAAGCCCATATTAATAATTGTAAGTTGTTAACCCACATTTAATGAAGGGACCACAGTTAGTTGCAAATGGGCCATGGTCTTAGATAGATGGTATTAATAAGAACCATGGTATTGCCCCATGGTATTGCATGTATGAATCCTATATAAAGGATAGATACTTCCCTCGAGGAGCATCATCTCTTATTTTTTAATTGAGCTCTTCTCTATTGGAGGTTGCCCCCTCGAAGAGGCAAGTGAACATTGCTTTCTGAATAATAAAATACTTGCTGTCATTTCTCACTGTTCTATGTTTTGGGTATATTTCTTCACATATTTTGTATTCCGGTATCATCTTGCGGGTTAAGAGCATAACAATATATTTTTAGGATGATAAGAGCCATATGAATTTAGATAGTGAAACTTGCATTGATACCATACATAGGTCTTTGTCAAAAGAATTTTGAGAACAATTATGATGAGTACATTTACTAGTTGGTGCAAACAAGGTGTGGCCTATGAAATATTAGTTACTATGTGACACATGATCAACATGAAGACGACTAATTTTGGAAATGATAGAAGAAAGTGAGACTAATGGCCAGTAAGCAAGCAATGAGACACATCAAACTGATATGCAAGGGTAATACTACCTTAAATATTATACATTACATACCATAAGTCCTTCTTTGATTTATATGAAATAGAAGACAATCGAGCAACACTTGTAATCTCACTTACTTAGCTAAGGTATTGTGTAGGTAATATTGATCACAAATCTATAATGAGATCAAGACATGCTTGATTTCCAGTGATGATGTTGCACATTATTCCATATGAAAAGGCACAGGAGAAGGAATATATGTATAATTTAAGACTCCACTAAAGAGATGAACAAAATTTTATTGAGATTTACATAGAATAAGTATGTCTAGCTAAATTCTATCCTATAGTGACCCCTTTATGTAATGCTATATATTTTTGACACCTTTTCGAGCTATGCATCATAGTCTATCTATAAATCATCAACCATATATTTTCTAGATTTGCTAATGATTGTAAGCATGAATATACAAGTGGGGTTCTAGGCCACACCTTCCTTAATAGGGTGTATGCACAACTGATATTGTAACCATTCTCCATCTTGTCTCCCTAGGGTTAGTTCATGACTAAAGGGGAACCAATTCCTAGAAAATCTTCTCAAATATGATAAATATTTTGTTAAAATATGTCGAGAGACAAACCCTTTTAAGTGTAATGAGACTTTAATCCTAGAAGTTTGAAAAACCCTCAAGCTGGCCTTGTATTAGTAATATAATAAACACTACAAGAAAACAATTGTATAGAATGAAAGTAAAATGTAGTGATGAAGCAGTGGAGCATTTTATTAAGGTTTCTTTTAATAATTATAGGCATCTATTGCAATTTTTGAAGAAATTCATAGATGAATCTGTTTTCAAGGTATTAAACCAGCTATAGTCATACACATAGTTTGGAAAGAGGGAATAAAACTTAACATGTCACACAAGAACACACATATAGTGAACAAAAAATATTTTGGAGCCAACTTGATAAAATTTATTCAACTTAAAAAATCACTTACACATTACATAGATATTTTTAGAATAGTTTGTAAGCTTTCAGAAATTTGGAACCACCTTTAGCGGTTCTCAAGTATTTTTAAGGATTGCATCAAACAATTATGGAATAACTGTCACAACTTCCTAACTAGCTTAACTATTTTCAAAATAAGATTCTTCCAAATTTTACAAAATAAAGTCTCTCATTATAGAGAGGTAACATGAGTAGTGGAATGTTGAGTATGAGAGGCAACTCCTGTTTGCACAACTCAAACTTGAAGAGAAGTAATCAACTATTCACATTTATTCCAAATCACTTGGTTTGGGAGAGCACACACAATCATATTTTGATAAACAATTTTCACATTTTCCAACTTGGTGAAATTAGGCTTGGTAACAAATAATGTCTTCATCTACCACAAGAGTTGAAAATCCATTTGTAGATAATCTACTCTAGTCCTTCCTTTTAACACTATAGTCTTCTCGTGAGTACTATCCACCTTTATTTTGGTTTCTACTAGTTCCTTTTCATACATATCCCATGAAAGTAAGTTGCCTTGTTGATCCCAACAATTAGGAAATATCATTCCGATTCTTTGATCAAATTTAGAATTAAATAAGGTGATTGATCTTTCAATCTCTTTTAGTCATTTTTATACTTGAATATGAAATATATTATTTTCAATGACATTATTAATATCTAATATTATTGTAGTTTTGTCTGAAATGTTGAATGATCTCAACTCTATTGCAGATTTTTCATTTAGAAACTTGATCATGTTTCTAGATTTTGGCACCTCCTTCTAGATATGTAATTTACATGTATAAATGGTCATGTTAGAACCTTTGATTAAAATATTTTTCTATGCAACGACATGGATGCATTCCCATATAGAACGAACTTCCTGGATAATTTTGTCCCAAATGACCTATATAGATTCTATTAGAGACATATTACCTTTCAACTTTCCCTTTAACTCTTTGAATTCATCTTGTACTTCTTTATATTTGTTTGCCCACTTAGTATTGTATTCATTGGCAATATTTAATAGTCTTTCATTTTGTTTCAATTGTTCTTTGCTGATCTTTGCTGAGATATAAATCATCTTGTGTCTTTTTAAATCCACCTTTTGAAACTTTTAGCTCAATCATCACTCTTGTCAATTTTTCTGTAGGGTCTTTTGATTTAGCTGAAATAACAACAATATAAACATGATTCTTAATAGATTCTTCTAGTTATTTTACATTTTCTTGAATAATCACAACTTATTGGTTACTTTCCATCAATTATGTCATTCGTTGTTCCTTCTATTTTTCTACATGATCTAGCTTGACAATCTGAGCATGTCCTAACCTAGGCATTTTCAAAATTTTCCTTAAGGATTGCATTTCAGATTTTGTATTCTCCATTAGGGTTTTGATTGCCTCTTTATCTTTTGAATCAACTCCCAACTTAATGATCAAATTCTTGAATTCTTCATTCTGTAAATGTAAAGCTTTGGAATTGGATTTTTCTTGTTTGATATTAGCTTAAGCATTTTCAACAAGTTATTCTACCTTACTAATTGTTAAGGAACTCTAGCTCAAATCACTATATAACATCTCTCCAACTTTCTTATGTAGATTTATTTTTTCATGTAATGGAATATCAACCACATTCAAGGATAAATATACAAATTTAAATTCATATCTAGAAGGAATAAACTAAACAATACGATGTAAGAGAGAATTCTTCAAATGGTTTCTTTCTAAATCCATAGCTAAGAGAAATCTTGTTTGATAGGAAGAGAATATTTGTATTGCTAATTGAGTTGTCATGTAATTCTTTGCTTTTTGGTTATTTTCTTCAATTCTTTGATAATCATTAAATGTTACTTCCATTAAAGAATAAGTCTTTTCAGTTGTAGGTACTGCTAATTTTGTTGAAACAAAAGAGATGGTATATTCAGGGTTCCCCAAATGCATCTCAAAATCTGTTTGATAGAAGATTCTTCTCTTATTTTTTTTTGTACTTCTTTTTTTATCTCTTACTTGTATTTTTATTTTCTTTTGAGGTTGCACATCCTCAATTTCAACATCTATTTTCTCAACAATATTCCTTTAAAATTTTTCTCCTTCACAGTAGGGGTCTCAATATTTATTTCTTGTTGCGTTGGACTGATTAGCTAGGTATCCTTATTTTCCATATTTTCAAGTTTTGGCTTCTTGTCATGGATATAAGGTGCAACACTAATATCAGTTCTTTTTTCAGAAAATACATGATGTGGATCATACTGTCAATTCTCTCCAACATCAAAATTAAATTCTTTCATCATTTGTTCAACATGTTGAAGGCACTGCCTGGTATTTACATTGAAAGGGCCTACAACTCTTTCCAAATTGAACATTTATCCTTTATGTGCTAGAATAAAATGAGTTTGATCTTCATGAAGGCCTTGTCTTATAAATTCAAGAGAAAATACTCTCATTGATAACAAAGTTGGTAATTGATATGGGTGTACTTTAGCTCCATATATCCGTTTTTTGTATACTCCTAAAAAACATACCATTCTTCTACTTTGGTGTCTTTACTAAGCTGCAATAACTCTTTCTCTTGAGGCAAAATTCTTGGTGGTTGAACATTGTTAAAGATCGTATAGGCAGTATCCATGAATGTAGATAAAAACTAAGAAAACCCTTCATTATTTGGTTTCCTTCTAACAACATTTCTCCACTCCATCACAAATATTCTTTAGCCCTTGGGAATCCAATTGTGCGTAGAGCAAGATAGTTGAATTTATCAACATGTACATATAAAAACAGGTGGGCCAAAATAGAAGGATGCTTAAAATAACCATACAACTAATTTTTTTTAAATTGAAAGGCTATTAACTCAACGAGGTAGGAAGGAATATCTAGAACATTGTTTGGTTGGAGACCAATATTTACAAACCCTAAGTCCCCTTCATTTATACTCCATGTATCATCTTCACCCAAGAGATATAAAATTATGGCTAAAATAGATTGTGCATCTTTAAAAATAGAGAAATAGAGTAAGTTTCAACTTATGGAGGAAATTGAGAATTAATGGGCATAGTTAGTTTGAATAGATTCTCTCTACTTTCCTTTAGGAGTTGATGGTAAGTGAGGCAAAATGAAGCTTCAGTAGCTTCAGTGAATTTCAGAGAATTTTCTACCATAAGGAAATTGAAAGCTTCGTGAATCAACTTAGGTGTGACATCAAGGATGGTTTCTCGAAACAAAGAAAGGATGGAATAACTTTGAGGTACAAAGGAGGATGTTAGCCAAGAGACAAATTCTAGAAAGTGATAAACACTAGGGTTGATAATGTAGTATAACCCTAACTGTACAGTGAGAAAAGGGTCATCTACATCTTGGAAATGACCATAGATATCAAAACAAGCTTCTACAAAATTAAGAGGGTAGAAAGATGCACTTTGAATTTTGTATCCATCAGGGACAAATGAGAAAGATAATTACTAGTAACGGGATTTTGAGCAGGTCTATGGAAATTCTTAATTTTAATCATTTTTAAGAAAACTAGAGTAAGACATAGGGTAATGGACTACCTGGTTGTCACGATGGAGATGTGAAACATTGATGTGGATCACTTTGAATATGAGTCATTCGTTGGTCAATGGCATATCATGAAGTATAAATTGAACAAAATCAAAAGGACAAGCACAAGACCCCTTTTAAACCTTATTGTACTAAGTGGGAAAAATGATGTTGAAATGTGTGCAAGTACAGAAAAGTGACGTGGCACATGGAATGATGTGCAAGGTGATGAGGCATGGGACTGTGAGATGGAATGTTGAGTGTTCACTGGCTCACTTGATCATGCCCACTTGTCACATACAACCTTCATCATCAATGATTTTTGAAATTTGTTTACCATTTTTGAGGGGTTCGCTTCATGGTTCATTAGGGGAATTTTGAGGTCTAAAATGGACCTCCTAAGAAAAATGCACAACCAAAATATCCTTTATAAGAATGAATAGGATTCAAGATGATTATTTCAACCATGGGGGATGATTCACCATTTTTGGAGTAAAAAAGTAAAAAGATTAAAAAATAAAAAAATTAATGAAACTACTTTTTCAACTCGTATTTTCTACTTATCTCCCTATCGCTTTACTCAAATTTCAAGCGGGAGTGCTCATTGGATGAAAATTTTTATTTCTAATCCAAAGAGTACCCTTGTTTCATACTTTTTATGGACCATGCTACATGAAAAGTAAGAAATACATGAAAAAACGTGATTACAATCACGTTTTCATGTATTTCTCTTTTTTCACGTAGCAAGGTCCATCGAAAGTATGTAACATGGGTACTCCTTGGATGAGGAATAAAATTCTTCATCCAATAAGTATTCCGACTTGAATTTGAGTACACGCATAAGGAGATAAGTTGAAAATACGAGATGAAAAATAGTTTTCCTCTTTCCCTCTAAAATTTGATGATGTAATATAATCTTATTTTATTATTTCCATTAATATTTTATAATTTCCTTAGGAGGCCCATTTTAGACCTCAAAATTCCCCTAATGTGTGGGAAATGTTGGGTACCCCCTCGAATGAATCTCCACCATTGATATCTCGATCAACAAATTCACTAATCCATCTTCCTGAGGTCCTCCTCACTTTATTCTCGGAGCATGTTGTGCAACCAAAACTCTGTTATGATCATGACGTTGTTTGAATGTATGTGGATCTTCTCTAAAATCGCATGCCAATTATCCCTTTAAGATTTATTATATGCAGACCCACTTTTGTGAAGTTGTGGTACCTCAGAAAACCAAAGTCGTCAATCCACCTTTCTTAGATTCAATAACTTAGCCTGAAAGGTTAGGCTCTTGCATATATCTATACAAAAGGTTGTAAATAGGAACCTTTACAAATAATTTTCAAATTAGGTTCCTATATTAAGAAATTGTTTTATTTTTCTTTCATTTTTCTTGAAGAATAAAAGAAAATGGAAAATTTTCTACAACGCTCCATACATTGGTTAGGTTTTGTAATTATTTTATAATGTAAAACACAAATCAAACATGAACAAACCTCCCTCGTTCCAAAATATGAACAACCAAGTCAATGGAAGAACTTATATATGCTTTGATACAAGGCAATTTAGGATCTATTAACTAAGAGTTGAGTACTTAAATGGTTGACTAAAGCACCAAGCAAAATATAATTCCATGAGAACAACAATGACTGGGGTTTTAGTGAAGATATATGTTAAGTTTTGTTAGCTCACAAATCCTAAAGAATAAAATTGCAACAAAAGACAATGAATGAAATAAAGAACCTACAAGCTATGCATACCACAATATCTCTTCATCATGTCTTTTGAATTTTTAAGAAACTAAAGGGAAAAGCATATGTACCTTGCTCAACTTTAGATTATTTGGAGATTCTTCAATTTGTCAGGGACCAAGGATGCTTCAACTCTTACAGAAATTCTCTGAGATAATAGGTTGATTTCATGGATGTAGTGGATTCTTTTTACGTTTGGATGCTTTATTCATCATGTTTGTATGCGTTTGTATGCCCCTCAATTAAATGTTTATGTTGATACCTATTCTTTAACAAATTTTTTTAAAATACTTCTCTACTCTAATTTTATTATTATGTGGTAGGTTGATGTACGTGGAAAAGCACCTTAACCATTAGAAGTAAATAAAAAACAATTTCGCTTCACATTTAATTTGAAATTTTGATTATTTGTTTATATAATTGAAATAATAACTTTTATTCTGTTGATATATTTATTCCAAGCACCATGACGATGATGTTATTAATGAGGAAGACTTGTGATCATCCCCAAACTTTTTGGTGACAATAAGAAAGTATGTGGCGAAAATGCACAAACAAATTATGGATTTGATTCGAAATAGGGATGGAAATCCTATGATCATGGCTAGGATCAATAAATTGAAAAAAATTCTTCAGTCATATGAGGTAATAACCATATTTTAATATATATATATATATATATTAATACGTCATAAGTTTAATTCTGAAAGTTTTTTGTTTAACTTTTACATTATTTAATCGAAAAAATATTTTATTTCTTATGTAGATTTATTTGGATGAAATTCCCCCCACAGTAGTTAGTTGATCCTTAGCTTGGTGTTGATACTTATGGAATTAACAAGACACAATATGCATGTCTGGCCAACACTAGCACCCAACATATATCCACGAGGAAGTTATTCACCTACTCCACCTTTGAGTGGTCATGCTCCTAGTACTGACATTGGGTCCATACCATTAGATATGACCAATGAGCACATGACCCCTAAGCCAAACCCACAACCAGGGTCTGGATCAAGTGGTGACGGAGGTGACCCTAGTACTTATGACATTATGGGTTCATTTCCTAGAGCATCACGTGTTAAGAGCACATAGAATATTGACTGCAAATTTTTTGTGAATGAGGAAGGAATTTCAACAAGAACACCAAAAGTTCATGGTATTTTTTTATGTTTTAACTGTTTCATGTTTTCTATCTAAAACATAAGTTGTCTATATTATTATTTTAAAAATAATGACTGTATCTTTTTGTATGTAGGTAATTCTACCCACCATTTTGTGGGTGATATCCATAAGAGAAAACTTTTCTCCAAGACGATCCTCAATCAATAGCGAGTAGCCCCTTACAACCACAAACTAGTTCATTATGCCACTTCTCCACCACCTATGTCAGCCATGTGGTCCCTCACACATATGCCATGATCATATGTTTGAAGGTGGGGCTCCTGAACCTAAAGGTATGCCTTTTCATTTGGTAATTGAGAATTGTAATTTTCTTATCATGGACACTTATGGGCATGGATTAATGGGGCGATTCGATGGAAATAATGGGCTAGTTCTATGCTCTTCTCCCCTAGACCCATTTTGCATGTTAACCTTAAATTCTAGTCTCGTGGGATCTCTTTTACTGTCCATTTTTCTTTAGGGATGCTACTTCATAGGAAACCCTGATTTTGGTTGCATGGTCCCACTCCCCGATCCATATATATTGCCCCCTTTCCACACAATATACATTAGGGGATTTTTGAGGTCTAAAATGGGCCTCCTAAGGAAATTATAAAATAATAGTGGAAATAATAAAATAAGATTAGATTACATCATCAAATTTTAGAGGAAAAAAGAAAAAACTATGTTTTGAACTCATGTTTTCAACTTATCTCCCTGTGGATTTACTTAAATTTCGAGCAAAAACACTCCTTGGATGCAAAATTCGATTCCTCATCCAATGAGTACCCATGTTTCATACTTTCGATGGACCTTACTACAAGAAAAATGAGAAATACATGAAAACATGATTGCAATCACGTGTTTTTATGTATTTCTCATTTTTTGTGTAGCAGGGTCCATCGAAATTATGCAACATGGGTACTCATTGGATGAGGAATCAAGTTTTTCATCCAATAAGCACTCCCGCTCAAAATTCAAGTAAAACCATAGGGAGATAAATTAAAAATATAAGTTGAAAAAATAGTTTTATTATTTTATTATTTTTTAATATTTTTACTTTTTTACTCCAGAAATCGTGAATCATCCCCCACGGTTGACACCATCATCTTGAATCCTATTAGTTCTTATAAAGTTTAATTTTGTTGTACATATTTCTTAGGAGGCCCATTTTAGACCTCAAAAGTCACCTAATGACCCCCTTCATCATTTCTCCCACCTGGGTCCACATCCCTCCACTGGTCCACATAGGATTAGCATTCCCCCTTGTTTGGAGAATTTGGTATCTACATATAAATACTAATCCCCTAGATAAGTAGCCATATCTAGAACACAATGTAAAGCACTTTAACCTTTTCCTATAAGCAATAGATAAGACAAAGAGAATGATAAGACCTACTTGTAGTTCCGCTTTCCTCTTGTCTCCTTTGTATTAGTCTCGTTGCTCCTTCCCGTACTTAACACACTTGAGAAGTACTTGTAAACATCAACAAAAGGCAAAGAACCAATCAAAGCAAAAGATCTATTGGTTACAAGTAAATGAAATCAGATACATTCACACATATAAGCATCATATAACAAGATAAGCATATGGAAAAAGGTTCAAATAATTTATTGAATAGAAGAAGGAATTACAACCATCAAGTCTAATTTGAAGTCACTCCTCTAGCTTTGATCCCATCCACATCACATCAAACATGACAAACTTGTAGCATAACAATACTTGTCCCAAAGTCAATTCTCATAGCAACATTATCTCCTTACAATTCAACATAGTCCAGCCCTTGATTAATCATATGAGTGCTCAATTTATAGGAAGATGGAGGAGGTTATGTCATAAATAAGGGTATTGAATGGCCTTCCATAGTTAGAATTAGTTCCATGGAGGAAGGGATGAGAGGATAGTATGCATCTTAACTCATTCCTCATCCATTTTCAAGCTCATAGGAGTTGATAAGTGAGGGAAACTTCTAAAAGACTCCAAGAGATAAGAATATTCCCCAAACCCTATGTGAATTTTGCTCAATCTCACCTAGCATAGGTCAAAGAGGGCCTTATTGCTTTGCAAAGCACCCTGGCATGGACTCAATTTCTCTACAACGCACCCTTACATGGGCCTACCTATGTTGGTCCCTTTAGATATCATTTCAGTATGTCTTCAAGTCATGAAACTGTCTGTTAAGGAGGCATTCAAAAGGTTGACTTGTTTAGGGTATGTAGCAACTGAAATTACAGTTTGATGAGCCCTAAAACAATGATCTGGATGATGGGAGTGATATGCCCAAATGGATTTGTAACAGTTGCCCCCTAAAGAATGAAGTTGAAAAATGTAAACGTCAAATGAAATGCTTTACGATGTGATGAGGAGGTTTCGAACTGGAAGGTGACTTGCATCAATTACAATACATATATCATGATATTTTGATTTTTCCATGAATCATTGAGGGAAGGCATACCCATGCTCAGCATATACATTTCATTAAATGTACATAGACAATTTCCTATAGATATAGACCCATAAATGGATGACCATCAGTGTAAGTCCATTGTACATATGATTTAGTACTCTTGACATCGCAGCCCGGATGCATGAAACTAGAACCGGGGTCTTTTATCTCATTCAATCATTCACTCTAGTACGAGTCTAACCATGTGAATATGTAATCTGAAGTCAAACATGGGAAGACACCATCCAATTACCAGCCAATGATGTAAGCCATTAACAAACGCGAGAGAAATCACCGATAATGATAATGATCCTCAAGGTACTATAGTACATTCTACATAGTGTGAATAAATGTTTTGATGTCGAACACCATACAAAGTCTTTTGGTTGAAGGCCAGTGATGTCAACCTGTCTTCGGAAGTGAGAAACTTGCCTTTGATGTATGCAAGCCTTAAGGTACTGGAAGGGTGTTTCTAAGTCAACTTCTTGGATAATGTGCTGATGTCAACAAGAAGCTACTCATTGCAGGAGAGTCTTGATATATCCTGTTATCACTAAGGTTGTCCCTAGGCTCCTATTAGGGATACGGCCGAGGTAACCACAAATCAATCTTCTGATTGCAGGTTCTAGCCCACCTGCAATTGGAGAGGGCTCTCTCCTTTAGATTCAACCTCAGTTGATCT
>APFE030940162.1:0-38892 GCA_000404065.3 Pinus taeda
CAAAGTCTACAGGGGATTCGAATCTTCCCATTTCCCTTACCATTCCCAACTGATGAGGGAACATCGCCATGAGCCTCAGTGGACGATGAGGGGCGGGCCGGATCACGAGACCATACTTCTAAGATCTTGGGAATGCCAGGAAAATCACGAAGAAGATGGTCCTCCTTACATAATCGACAAGGAAACTTAACCTTCCGCGAAGGAGCAGAAGGTGGCCCGACTTCAGGTGTGCTCGAGGGAACAATAGTCGTGCTTGTAACCTCTCTCTTGGGAGACTTCTTCTTCTTGGTCTTCTTCTTCTTCTTCTTAGCCACCTGGTTACTTGAATCGAAACTTTCACTAGGCGAAGTACAAGAAGGAGATGTAGAAGTAGGCGTCGAAGGAGAGAGGTCCACCTTAGGTTCAACATGATGTTGTGCAGGTGGAGGGAATGATGAAGTATCAGCCGACACGGTAGGGACCAAAGAGGTTGAAAATAACCAAACAGGAAACCCGACTGTTAACCCTGGAAGGGATAATGTCGCCATATAAGGAGCACCAACATTCCCAAGAGGAGGGAAATGATTCGGATTCCCGTCAGGAGGGGAACTTGGGTTGGTGAACCCTGGAAAGTTTGCCATAGCAAAACAAAACCTGCTCAGCTAACGCACACAAGATCTAACCGGGTAAAGTTATCGTGGCCAAATAAATTTTAAGATGCAGGAACTAAACTTGACCTTTTCATGTTTCGAGAGTCGAGAAAAGGACGAAAAGATGACTCTATCTACTTCGAATGTTTAATGAGCACGAAGTGACAAGACGCTCACTTACACCTTTTCTTTTAGAGATTTTGAAAAGGATCAAAAGCGACTACTCTAGAAGTTCTTGGCAAAAGGTTTACCAAGCAACCCGTAAAACTGCTTATACACCTTGGCAATCATATGAGAACCAAGGACTTCCCGTACTGCAGTCAATCTTCCCGAATGCTGTGTTCGGTGTGTCGGTTTACAAGGCGGCAGACTCGGCTTCCTATGATAAAGGAATGCAAGCCTAATGAGTCTCCCCATATATATCGCGACGGTACGTGGGAGCCATCCGTACTAGCACTTATCGTTTCACCGTGGAGGAATCACCCAACCACTCAACGTTAAGCTACTAGGTTTAAAGACGCCGGAACACGTCTCTAGCCTAGACCTCTAGATGTTCTTGTTAAGTTCCAATGTGTTTTTAGATAAATTTGGTTTATTTTATAGTTGATCTTGAATTAGGTTTGAGTTTCAGGTCCTACCGTATGATCTCTCCAAAACACCTAAATGCAACTATATGCCAAAGATCATCATTTTGTTCGATGAATTCTAGCTATAAGAAAGTTAAGGATCTTTCAAACAAACAAAACGAATTCAAGCAATCACGCAACCTAATGCAACTGACAGCAAGGAAATGGAACTTTTCTTTTGAAAGCACAAAATAACGAAATGCTCTTTTCCTTTCAACTATTAATGCAAAAGATACTAGTTTGCTCTACTTTTTCAATGACATAAAAGTTCTCTTAAAATGAACTAGAGAGATAGCAACACTAAGTGAGAAGCTAAATCACTCAATGCACACACAAGACAATTCCCAAGTCACTAAAACCAGTTTCCCAAATCAAAGGAAAACAAAGGCTTATGAGCTATGTAATCTAAGCTCAACAAGACAATGAGGAATCCAACGGAGGAAAGCAAACCGCTTGGAACACAATCAATCACTTTCAACAATCACCAAACAAACGTGAAAACAAAAACGAAGTTGGCTGGTCAACCAAGAACACAAGATCCCGAACGGGAGGCTAGACACACACGACCACTAGATGTCCTAGGGTTTGAGTGTGAAATCAATGGAAAAAAGAAAACACCCGAAGGATGAGAGTCCACGACCAGACGAACGACGATCTGACACACTTCAGCAATCGTAAAAAGTCAAGACCAAGCATAAACCAAACGACAAGAGCAAAAAGGAAGGCTTTGCAAAAACTGAAAACAGGCAATAAACGAGCTCTCGTGGAACGAGGCCTCGCAAGCCAGCGAGTCACAGCTTAAACAAAGTTATCAAGCCACAAGCCAAGGAGAAAAAGCAGGGGACAACCAAAACCAAGAGGTTCAGTAGGTCAATTTGGACAAAAAGAAGTTTTACAGGATCAGCGCGGGTGACCCCACAGCAACAAAGCGATGACAGAAAAGTGTCTGTAGCAACTTTGCGCTGTCAGCGCGAAAGGACACGAATAAAGGGCGCTGGCCCGAAAAACCAGGTCAGCGCGACTGTTCGAATGTATAAGCGCGATGACAGAAACAACAAAGCAGACAACATGCGATGTCAGCGCAACTGTTTTAAAATAAAACGCGCTGAGGCTAAAAACAAATAAAGTTGAACAAAAACTTTCCAAACCAAAGCAACAGGCTTTCAAGGCAATTAAAGCAGTTCCCAGGACGAACCAGGAAACAAACCAACAGCAAAACAATCCCCAAACCTTGACAAAGGAGCAATAATCAAAGCAAAGGTGACATACAAAGAGACAAGCAAGCTCCCCAACGGAGTCGCCAAATTGTTGGAGAGGTAAATCCCCTCTACGGATAGAGGCGATCCCTACTAAGCCCAAAGGGGGTCTAGCCAACAATCACAATGTCTAACACCACAGGTTCCTAAGTTGTAATTAACAAGTGGTAAGAGAAACCTACTTGGATTCCAACGCTATGTTTGTCGAAGAGATGATCCTCTCACTCCTTTTGCTTCAGCCTGATCACAACCTCCACTAATCCTCCCGCGGCACCGGACACCTGCACAAGCAAAGAAGAGAGCAAACACGAGCGTAAAATCTACTATAAAACAACTATGTATCAGTACAAGAAGGATACAATTTTACATTAATCATTCATAGGACAAAATGGAAATGGAACCATAGAGTAGTCATCTATTTTATTAATCAGAATAGAGTAAGGTACAACCGGAGTACTGATGCTAAGTCCTTCTCTAGAGGTCCACAGGCCAGCAGTCTTCCAAGCATATCACCCTTTGAAGCAAAATCTCCCAAAGTCAAAGAGGTTCCTCTCTCTCACAATACAAGGGCAACAAGCCTCATACCTTCCCAGCTCAAAACAATCCTCACACAAACAACACCAAAGCCTACAAAGAGCAGCACTAATGCATTAAGAATTTCAATCAAAGTCTATATGTTCCAAACTAGCTGCTCATGGGCAATGGAGGAGGCTTATAAAGGAGAAGGAGTCTCCATGAATAGGTAAAGGATGAGCTTTTCCCCCAAGATAAGTGGATGGTCAGTCGAACAGACATGCCAGAGAAAGGATGGCGACCTCAACAATGCTAACAACCAAGTCTGGAGGGATCTGGAAGGTTGGTTGTTAGAACAAATTCGCCCAAACAAGATCAGCGCGGGTGAGACACTGGGCTGGCGCGCTGACATCACAGATCAACTATAGAGGAGGTCTGGTCAGCGCTCAACAGTACAGACGGAGGGCGCGCTGTCTGTAAAATTCGACCAACGCGGAAAACACGTGTGCTTCCGTGCTGGCAGCGCAGCAGATACACTGGCCTCCGCCTGTCAGCGCGGTTATTTAATAAACAGACGCGATGATCTAGATAACTTAGGCAAAGAGGGTTTTTTAGCCATTTCAGGGAGCATGGGCTTAGGTGAATGTGGTTTCACAACACAGTAGAGGGACTGACATGATGGCAGTGACATTTTACTGTGTAACAATCTCTATGTTGTTTACCGAACGCACATGCCTCACAATCAATATGCAACTTTTTCAAAACAGGAAGGCCCTCTACCATACCTTTGTTTTGGAGCAGAAAGAGATCACCAAAGTTAATATGCCCAAGTCGTTGATGCCACAAATTTTCAGCATACTTATTTGACACCATCAAGGCTTGTTGAGGCGTACTTTTCACATCCAACTTGTAGAGTCCTCCTATGCGAATACCTGTAGCAATGGGCTTCATCCGATCCAACAAATCTTTAATAATGTAATAAGATTTAAAAAATTCTACCTTGAGGTCCTGATATGTAATCTTGGACACAGAAATCAGGTTCTTCTTAATGCCAGGAACATACCACACATCATATATATTCCTGATCTTACCATCAGGCAGAGTAACAAGGACATCTCCATGTCCCTTGATCTCGTACCCACTATTATCTCCAAGATAGACTTTTGCTCCAGTGTTGGATTCTTTAAAATTTCTGAACCATTGCTTTTTACCTGACATATGCGAGGAGGCTCCAGAATCCACGAACCAAATTTCTAATTCATCCTCCTTGCCCATAAATAGTCTAACATCCAGATTCTGATCTGGGTCTGTATCTGCATCTGCCATATGAGAATTCATCTTGGAAAAAAAAGGCTACCCGGCAACTTAAAAAAAAACGATTATCAAGCAATATTTGATTTACAAGCAATATTTGATTTATTGGAATCAATTTTAGCAGAAAAATGATGCTCAGAAAATTTCTGCTGCATGGAAATATAAACTCAATCTTGATGCTAGATACCAGATCACTATTGTCGAGGCACGCGCATTCCTGAAACTCGTGGTTTCTTACGGAATTTTGAAGGAATTTGAGAGAGAAGAACTGCAATTTACAATTCACTCAACACCCTCTCGGCACAACTCACGATTCTGACTAGCAGAGCTCAGATCTTCGATGAAGGGGCAACCGCTTCACAACAATGGCTACCGTTGCTGAGTGCACCTAGTTTAAATCAACCACACAAGGCCACTAACGAGAAGACGCCCCTGCTGGGCAACTGATCCTGCAACTCCTCTAGACGCGGACTCCTTTGGCACCACGGGATGTTGTTTTTCCACAGGCTTCACTAGATCCACTCTCCACGCTACTAGATTTGAGCTCCTTGCAGCCCTACTGGCAGTCTAGCCTCCTCCGCTGTTCCCTTCGACGATCTGGCCTCCTCTCTACGGCCTCTTCCCAAATGGTAGTCCTCTGCTCAATATTCCATAGCCCACACAGCCTCGATTGGCCTCCACTCCGTCAAATGATAGGGTCTACCTCAGGTAGGTGTGAGCTCTTCTCTGTGGCGATCTTCTAGCCTTATCGATGCTTCGATTCCTCGAGGCTCAATTTGTGCTATGACGCTGCCACAGCCACCAGCGCAAAAATCCACAACAAACTAGGTCAGCACGATTGACTCTCCAAACCACGCCACGCCAGTCATGCCTTTCAAATCAGCGTACAGCGTACAGGTCCCTCTATCATGTAGCGTGATTGAATGGAAGTAACAGTTTGGAATTATGCCCTGGAAAACAATTCGCCAAGCCGAGATTAATGCAAGATCTGTCGCAGATTAGACCGCAAATGATGCAAAAGATGCTTTCATCAATCGCGCTTTCAGAGGACAAGAAGGCCGATTTCATTCATGTCAACTGTGAGGCCGAGAGCTTAAACGGAAAATCTGAGCCACCGAGTCACGCGGGATTGATAGAATTGTTTCCACTAAGCACTGGCCGTTTCAATTCAAACCCTAGAGTTCCGGAAACAAATATAACCTTGCCTTTTGCAACCGGTCAAACGGATCCGGATTCGAGATCTGCTCCAGCAAAAGCTACGGAGCAACCGTCCACAGCTCAACTCACTATTTTCTATAACGGAGCGGTGAATGTCTACGATGTGCCAGCTGACAAGGCCCAAGCCATTATGAGTCTTGCTAGCTCTGATACCATGATAAGAAATGCAGAACACAGAAGTTTAGACAAACACACAGAAGCTCATAGGTGCAGATCACCAGGAGCTCCCTCAAGAAAATGCATTCGCTTATCTTATTCATTAATCATCAAGGATTAAATAGATACATAGGCAAAAACAGATTCCTAATTAATAGGAACTGAATGTCAAATAAAGAGAAAATCATAACTACGTAACCTATTCTCCATTAATTTCTAACAAAAGATACAAGTCACTCAGCTCGGCCCCACTCCATTTTAAAAATCCGCTGCAAATGCAAGTATCGTAGTTCAAGAGAATCAGAAGAAATCTAGTTAAAGGTCCCATACGCTAAAAATAAGGTCTTCGGCTCTGTATGTTAATTAATAGGATGCATTCAAGCATTTCAAAGACAATGACAATAAACACGCACTTAAATAGCTAGGATCAAATATTTTTTTTATGAAAATTGAATACGATGCATGTATGGATTTGTATAAAAGTACTCTGAGTTTAGAAAGAGTCATGGCCACTTGTTCCTATCCGAATATGGCTTTTGAATATGACATTTAGAAAGAGTGAATGCATACCTGTGTGGACTACAGAGGAGTACCTAAATTCAGGGTCTGCGCCATTGAAAAGAAACTATTACATCAGCTGTAATATCTTTGTCCCACACTGCAATCTCACAATATTCTACCATTGTTTCTCTGGTCGCTCTAACAATAAGAACTTCAAATGAACTCTGCACCAATCAAAATTAGAATTAGTTGAAAGTTAAGGTTCACAAAATCATTAAAATGCTTAAAAAAATAAAGACCCCCATAAACCATGTGAGCATCACATGTCTCACCTTTTTCTCCATAACATAGCATGCAGAGCGTAAACCATGCCACTTAACATTGTATCATGGTAATATGTCAATACAGGAGGCAGAAGGATAATCCAACTGCCCACTGCAGGGTTGGAATTTCAAGTTACGCCCATTTGTCAAATTTAATGGTTTTTATATTTCACCAACTCATTTTCACAATGTCAAAAAAAAATCTGGACGATTTTACACATTTTTATTTTCTCGATGACTTTACACATCTTTTAACGATATTTAATGGGTATGACTAGCGATTTGACCGTCAAATTCCGTCCCTGCCTAGGGGCCATTCACTCTGTCTCCCAGACGGCAGGTTTATAAGTAGACACTACCACATTTGGGGAGTGTGGAACACGTGGCACAAAGGTATCAGGTGAGGGCGACTCCTATTTGTGCGACCATAGAAAATTTAATGTTCGCTGACATGGGCGGTGTTTAACACCATATAACACCCCCGCGCGGTTTTTTTCTCTCTCATCACCGCGCGGGGGTGTTATATAGTGTTAAACATCGCCCCATGTCAGACGCATTAAATTTCCTATGGTCACACATTTAGCAATTTCCATCCAGTGAGCCAAGATCATGGCCTGACATTTTCAGAAAAGGAAGGCCATAATTAGACTATTGTCACCATTACATACCTGTGTTAAATTCGAAAATTATTTGAAATACAATACCAGAATCCTGGTAAGATACGAAAAGGCAATACTAAAGAGTAAAAATTAGATTAAAAGCACTAGGGAATAACAACGTATATTTTTGGGATCGACTTACATATGATATTGGGTGTATTAGTATATACGTTATCATTATGTGGACTTTCCACTTTAATAGGTCACTTGGCCGTTCTACTTCATGTGAGGTCGCCTTTTCCTCTTTCCTTTTTTATTATTTCCCTAACGGATGCATGAGTTTTTCGCTGGGATTAAAAGGTTTATAATATTTAAAGTGGTTGAATTAATTTCTATTGATATATATAAATGCTTTTTTTTTTTGTTGAGAATCTGTAATTTCAATAGATTTATTATCATTTATAAGTATTATTAATGAGTTGGTTATAATATATTTTCAAAATTGCTAAATTATTAGAGTTAAGATTTTTTTCATTATATCTCTAACTTGGATCATAATAGCTCTACCTTATTTGCATTGTCCATATTCTCTTATAAGGAGTCACTACAGTTACATAAAGCAAATAAAACTTTGAGCTCATGCTCCATTGATAGACTAGCCAATTTCTTCTATTTATGCCTCTCTATAGCCCAATGCATTACATTTTATTTTTAAAAGTTTTAGAGAATTGAAAATGTAATATAATCGGAACCTTAGCATATGAATCATCATGTTTCCATTGTTTTGCAATTAAAACCCATAACTCATCTTCCTCTTGCCAATGTGTATTGTATTCAAAGGGCTCACTTGACTTTGGGTCACCATTCTCAATCTCCAAGAAGACCAGGAAATGGTTTGAAAAACTCACCTTCCCTACCCAAATGCAAAATTGATCCAATTTAGTCAATGAAGATTATTGAAGTAGAAACTTATCCAAGTTTTTTGAAATCCTAGATACACTAACATATTATTGTTACAAGTTAAGCCAGGATATATAGGCTCAATGTCATCCCGTCCTACAAGTTCAAACTTGTTAAAAATGAAGTTAGCAAAACTATCTTCATGTGCAATAGAACCCCATATTTCTTCACAATTCAAAGTTAGATTCAAATCCCCTCCTTTAATAAGGGACTTCCACTGCAAGCGAGAATTCAAACACAAGAAATTCCAAAAACATTCCCTACCATGGGAGGGTCAATTATTGAGAATAGAAAAGGTGATGCCCAAATCCTTATTATGTAGTTCTAAAGATAACCTAAACTTCATATTATAGCATTTTATCAATCCCCTTAAAAGACCCTCCAAGTTGAAGCCACAAAATTCCCATCCAAGGAATAAAGATCTCATTTTGAATACAAATTGCTTGAGAGGGCCCGTCATCTCTTGCAATAACATTATATAAAGTCTTTCTACTTCCACTAAACACTTGAAGGATAACTTCTTAGCCCTCCCCTACAACCTCTAACATTAAAATATTAAATCTTCATTCTAGTATTTGAGAAGGTGCCATACCTCCTTTAAGTACCCTTGCAAGAATTCATTATTTTCCTAGGCAAAACTCCAGAGAAGCCTTCTCTAGTGCATGGTTTAATGTAGACTTTTGACCCACCATTGATGCAATCTCCTTGGCTTGATCAAACCCTAGCCATCTTGAAACATTTTGAGAAATTTTCAAGGCTTTAGATATGACATTATAAGGGTCTCTCCTCCCTAAAGTTGAGGGAAAAACCCAGATAAAGGGTAAGGTCACAAATGAAGAAAGAATTGGAAATGAGTCCCCATTACAAGAAAGTCCCATCGTATATTGATATTTTTGCAACAACCTTTCAAGAGGTTTAATAGGAGACCATTATTTTTCTATACAACCAGGACCCCTTAACATAAGGCTATCACAATAACATGTATTGACAAATGCTTGGAAGTTAAAATAACCTTGCGTGGAGATGTTCGAGACTTCACCTCCTTTTGCCACAATTATTTTGGATTCTTCCACTAAGACTGAGTGAGTTCAATATCACCAAGAAAACTAACGCCAAAATTGAGCCTCTCATTATTTTCCTACATGTTGAAAATTAATGGAATCAAAACATCACCAACCAAAAGTCATTGCAACTTTCCAAATGATCCAAATTGGACCATTATATTATTTTCCATCTATCTTGATGCTATAAGAGTGGTTAAAGTGAAGGAATAATCTCACATCACCATTTTTATCAGTAGGGCCCAATTTGGGAAATTCAAGTCTGAAACCTTCTAGGAGCAATTTGAAGCATCAAACATCTTTTTTTGAGGGGTAAAAATTCACCACATAAATGTTGCACCATTTTTCCCTATTATATGCACATAGACCTTTCCAATGACACAAGAATCACCTTAACTGAAGTATGTATGAAAAAGTTATGCCACTTAAAGGTTGACCTTCCTATGTTTATTAGTCGCGTGATTATGATGAAGAAGACTATAAAAGAGTCATTATTGTAACTCGAGTTAAGAGTTGAAAGAATCAAAGCTATCCATTAATAAGCTATTGAGTTGTGTCATAACCGAGCCACTAGGAGGAAAAGGAGTTCCATTCTATTTTCTAGTGCATTTTGTTCCTTAGATGAGTATGGTAACTAAGAGTGGATAAGGAGAGAGGGAACAAACAATGAGGATTTGTGCACTGTATCAACTCGTGGGCCATAGTCCTCATTTCTTTGTACTTGCATCCATTTTCCATTCCAAGAGAGAGAGAAAAAAAGACTCACCTTTTAGATGGGTTTTCTCCCAAAAGGGTTTCCTAAGGTATATTTTGTCTTCCTATGGTTTTGAGTGATTGTATTTTTGTTTTTCTCTATTTTTTTCATTTTACAAATTGCTTGCATGATATTATAGCTTAATAGAACTAGAAGTTTAAGGAAAATTAATCTGCATAGTATGGATTTCATATTTTTAAGTATAATTTTTATTAGATTTGTTGTGATGAATTGTCCAATTGAATATCCATGACAATTTATAGATCACTAGAAGTATTTTACTTCTAAGAATTTTGTAGTTCCAAGGTTGAGCTTGCCTTCTCGGTTTCTGGAAAACTTGTGGCTATTGGATCATCAAATATACCCCCAATCTCCCTTCCACTTCCTTTACTGACCTTTTTGACAAAAGTTAATTAACAATACTCTATAACATGACTTATGACATGTCATTAAACACAACGCAAAGGAATATTGATATAATCCAATACCTACAAGTAGGTTTTCTCTACCCAAATCAGAGTGATGTTTCAAATAAGCCTTAACGAACATCCATCTCTACTAGGACATGGGTCACTAATCATGATGAACTCCCTTTATAGCTTTTTCCAACAACAACAAACTTTCCCTAAGCATTCTTAGTGACCTGTAACCCTTTATCAAACCAAAATTCTAATAGGATATTTGACAGTTTGGTCCATACTAGTGTGTTATTTTCTAACTTCTACTTGGAATTACCATGGCTTGATGGTAAGGAGACTTTTTTTTTTCCAAAACCACATACATTGTAAGATATGTATGACATGTCCTCTATTCCTTATAAAAAACTCTCTAGCTCCTTGCCAAAAAATGAATTGTCAATGTGTACCCTATCATATGTAGCTATTCTTTTTGGATCTATGTGTTTAATGTTGACATCATTCCCCTCGTTAACTTTCCGACAAACGTTTTTCTGTCTAATTCCACCCCTTGATAAACCTTGATATCTTGTGCTACAATAAGGGAATCTTCTTTCGACCTCACAACCTTCCTCTTTTTACAACCCTTGAGGTTCCGAGAGAAATCCTCATATTTCCCTTGCAATTCTTCAATGATGATATTTTTTTCTTACAAACCCTAAGCTTTCACAAACATGAGAACATGAGGTTACACCCTAATGACTCAAAAAGGTGGAAAAAATCCAAGTCCAAGGGAATTGGTTGAGTTATCATAGTCTTTCTTAAGCTTATCTATTACATGTCATTTTTTCACCATTAGGAAAAGAATCGTCAATCTGGATCTTTTGCTATCCATCAAAGTGTTCCAAAGCATTTCCCTGCAAGGCTAGAAGCTAAACAATCCTAAAGAGAAGGAAATTTCTGGATTACAAGGCCCAAAAAAGCCTATTTTTGAATACCTGTGCAGATCCCTAACTAGTTTATTTGCATACACATACTTGACCATTAAAGTTAGTGCAAAAGTGTGCTTTTTCTTCTACTATGGATGATGCACATGACTCAACGGAAGTAAAAATAAAAAGTAAACTCTAGAAGCTTTGTTGGGCGAATATTTCTCAACAGAAAGCTTTGAGTTGATGCGTACTCAAGCCTGGTACCTCTCTTCATGGAGCTAATTCCTTCTCTTTGTGGATCCCTAATCCCACATTTTGAGGATCTCATCCCTTAGGAAGAGGATCTCAAAACTCCCCTCTTGGACTATAAATCAAGCACAAACCAGAGGGTTGGAGAGGATCACTGAAGGTAGACTTATGCTGTTGAAATAGGGCTAGAAGGCTTGTCATCCAAGGAGAAGGTTGGAGATCATGGGAAGAGGCTTGTGACATCAACACAACTAGGTTGTAAGCTTGTTCTCCTTTGAATTCAATACAAAGCAATTGTTCTTTCCTAATTGTGTCTATTTTGATGTTATTCATGAGATTCCTTGATCACTCACATGGTTTATAACTGACTATTGATTTAACTATATGTTGTATGTTAAGTTAAAAATTTCATTTACTTTCTATTTTATATTTGAGATGCTTTGATCCCTTTGAATGTTTTTGTCTATGCATATCTCTTTTGGAGCATCATGGAGAAATTGTGGAAAGCATTGGGAAAGCCTCCAAGGCATTGAGGAAAAACTGGATGTGGAAAGAATTGAAAGGACTTCAACATGAACTTTGCTAATAGGCAAGTGATTCTTCGTGTACTACATGTTTCATGTTTCAGTTATGAGCTAAGGAAAGTTAGCAATTCTTTTTATGTTTATTACTAGGTTTTGTTTGAAATCTAGGGAGATTCATCTTGTCCACAAGAAGGATTAGTCTGCCTAACAAATCCAACTATGCTGGGGAACGTCTCGTTCTTCATCATCTCCTTGTTTTGACATTTGAACCTTTTCTCATATCCTTGTCTAAGTGTCTAAAAGATATCAAAAGTTGGATTTTGTGATTAGTTTGATTTTATTTTTATTTTTTCTAAATTTTTCCTGAAGTGTGAATTTTATCTTTATCAACATAGCGTATATTTGCGCACTGGATTAAACTGTTTTCTTGCGCACATACTTGAAATTTTTGAAATGAGATGTTCTTTCACTAAGTCGAGGAATTTTTGTTTTTTATGCTTGATTACACTTGTTTACACCTTCCAAAAGTCTCTGTGAGTTCAATTGAGTGTTGTGAAAAAGTCTTCTTGAAAATTTCTTGTTTTCATGAATTAGGGTAAAAGCTTCATATGGTGTGTTGTTGATCTATCAAAAGAAAGATCAGTTGTTCTTGATTCTTTGTCTTCCTATCTTTCTTCTATCAAACAAATCAGAATTATTTTTTATTTTAACCATTTGTGAAAGATTATTTCGTTAATGAAAAGGAATGCTTTTCAAGAATGAGTATTTTTTATGAAAGTGCTTCTTTTGTTGAACTTGAAACGCAAAGCTATTCTTCTTTCAGTGCTGAAGTTTTTCAAAATAAAGTTTACTCTAGACAACATTAAATCCATAGCATTCATTGGAATAAATTCATTTTAAGGATTTGATTGTTTCCTTCTGCATTTTGAAAATTTTGAGTGATTGTATGTTAAAGGAAAGTTTTATGGTTTTTGAGTTGAAACTGAAAATCTGCATTCATGAAAAGAGATGTGATGAAATTAGAAGTTTTTGCATTTTCTTTGAAATTTTGAAAAAACTCTCTTTCCCTGCATGATAAAATAAAGATGAATTTTCATAATTTAAAAACTTGGTTTACATTTTTTAAAAAATATAGTATATATATATATATATATATATATATTTAATTTATAATCTCAAAAGTTAATAATACTAAAATAAATTAAATTTAATAAAAATTATATGGTATGATTTATTTAATTTTAATATTTAAAATATATGAAAGAAAATAATTTTAATATTTATTATAAATTTAATAACCTTTAAAACGATAACTACACCTATTTTATTGTTATTCCATAATATTTTTATGCTCACTCCTCTTCCATCTTTCACTTACAAATGGAATCCGATTATTAAATGGTTCATTATGGAATATTCTCACACTCAAAAACATTTAAGAAACGCAATATACTCGTCCCAGATATGAAGAGATATTTAATTAAATAATATAAATGTCAAATTACGAGGTAGACTTTTTATGAATTTCTAATTTTGCAGGTAGCCACCAGTTCACAACTCTGAACCATCGTCCTTTAAAGAGGAAATTGAGCGGTATTTGTTATATTTACCATGGGCAAATAAAAACGGGTACCGGATGAATCGGCGCGCGGCCCAACTCCTTAAGTTCGGTCAAATTGCGAGCTTTGTTATTGACTTCCACCAGGTTGGCAACCGTATTTGGCACGTGGCATATCCACGTTTTAAGGCCAGCATTTGTCGTCAGTGGAAATATGTTTTTTTGGTTAATTGAATTGGTGTAAATTGGAGTCACGCAAGAACAAAGAACCGGTTTCAACTTGCAAACTGCACAGGGAACATTACAGACAAGAGCCTTCCATTAAGAAACAAAAATAGAATGGATTTGTTTATTTAAGAGATTTTTATTAGGATTATTACAAAAACAATTTTTTATAATATTAAATACATATTTAAATTATAGATCTATGTATTTCAGGTGAATGGTATAATATTTTAAATGATAATTTTGTATGTGAATTTATTAATATAAAGATATTTAGAGCTAATAGTATAATATAATTAGAGATATTATAAATAATATTTAATTAGAATGGACTGATGGACAAAATAAAATATTAATATATAAAGTGTAAAATTTTATATATCGGTAAGAAAACTGGTTTCATTATATAAAATTGTTTTTATCCATGTATCCACTATGTACAAAGAAAATTTTATATATATTGAATTAATTAATCTCATGTGAAAGGTTTCATTATATAAAATTGTTTTTATCCATGTATCCACTATGTACAAAGAAAACTTTATATATATTGAATTAATTAATCTCATGTGAAAGATTAAGTTATCCAAAAGCATGTATGTAACTCATAGAAATTCTATCATAATATTTACTAATACTATGTAGTCATCATGTAGTCATCATTATTATAGTTAAGTTTTTATAATATAATTCTAAATAATACAATGCCCAAAAAAAAATCTAGTTATAAAAAAACCAATACAAGTATGATTGAGTTTTTATATAATCTTTTAAACTTGTTATTATATAGTCCTTAAAACTTAAATCGCCAACTTTGAACATTACCAAGTAATAGCAAAAAAAAAAAAAACATTATCATAATGGTTTTCTATTATCATTGGTTGAAACTGTGTACAAGCTACATATTTAACCAAAATTAGAAATAACCAAAATGACATTAAAATATCATTCATATATGTTTAAACAACTTAAACATCAAGAAATCCATGAAATTTGATGTTGGTTATCCCTTCTTAGATTTGTATTTTTGTGTGTAAATTCCTTTATGAAATTATGTTTCATCTAGATCATAAAAAAATACATATGCCTTGTGGCTACTAGCCTTTCACTAGGGAAATCATACCTTGTAACAAGAATATTGTTTTTGTCTAACCAACTAGGTTTTCAAATATAATACAATAAAGTAGAGCCATGAGTATCGTAATATCTAGGCTTTTACTACCTATCCTATACTTAAAGTTAAATTGTTTAGCATATTGTTTATAGATGAAAAGTAACTTAAGACGATTACTTAGAAGGTTAATTCGTTTATTTTTCCATTAGATGATTCTCTTCTTGATTCGAATGAAGAAACACGAAATTGGAAATCTTCTTGGCAAGCTAAGAGACTTTGTGATCTAGTTTTTTTCAGGTGGACATGGAGAGCATTAATACATAGCAGAATTTTCTATTGAGCCTCATTCCTATCCACTAGTACTTTTCCCATAATGGTGTTCACCTACCAATATAAATTTAATGCCTAAATCTATCTATTGTATCTCCCTTTGCCTGTTCCAATATTAGGGATCCACTGGCCCACATTTTCTTCTAATTTTTTCATATCGCGTGAACTATGTTTCCACTCTCTTCTTTTGTGTTTGCTATATTAATTTCATTTACTTCTATCAAAGGCATCTTCTCCTAAAAGGTAGTAACATAGTTCTCAACATTAATTTGGGCATGGGTTCGAGGGAGGCTTGTGCGACTTCTCTTGGTTTTGCTATGCTATCATGCCACATGCCAAGGTATGCTTATTATAGTGCTAATGATAGAGACAAGAAGTTGAGTTGGATGAAGGAAGCCAATGAAACAAAGAGTAATTATGTTAGAAGGTTAACAAGAGATAACAGACTAAAGAGGAAATAGAATAACCAAATGGTATGAAAGTAATGTTGGGAGAGGGGAGAGGTCGACAAGTAAGACTGCCTTGTTGATGGAGGGGAAGGGTGAGGGAAGAGTGAAACGATTAGGGGGTGCACCTAACAATTGATACTCTAAATGAAGAAGAAGGGACAACAAAGATAAAATCCACAAGCAAGGGCTTTGATGAACCACAAGAAAGGGTGACACTGACACCTTATGAAGAGCTTGAAGATAAAGCATGGAGGGAGTTAAGAGAGGGGAGGGCCCAAGAAATAAGAGAACACTCTGAGACCCAACACTAGAAAGAGACTAAGTAAATGACTTCCATAAAATAGAAGGTAGAAATAACCAGAGAGAAAAGTTTAACTTGTTCAGAGAAAGCAATGAACTTGGTGCTAGAAGAGGTTGAGAGTTCATACTAGCTAAATAAATCCCTGATTTGCGGTTCATAATGAACAAGTGAGGAGGTAAAGGGGACATATAATAATTGCGCAAACAACAGGGAAACTACTTACACAACTAAACAAAATTCAGCACCATCTACTATGAATTAAATTTGTGTTACATGCATTGCCTATTACCATTCACTGCCAATTGCCAAAACCAAGCTAGATAACTTGAAATTAAATAATAATGACTCATCATAATTTCTAGTACAAATATGTTACCCCATCCAGATTCATTAAAATTAATGTTTAATTAAATGATATAAAAATCATGTTATAAATTTATTTAAATATAATTAGTAAAACTATCAAAAATTGTGAAAATATAAACATTCTTAAATTAATTAAATATAATATCAACCTTATCTTCATCATTAAAATAAGGCTACCTTCCCATAATACAACCTAAAATCAATGCAATAATATACCAAGACTATCTTTATTACAAGACTATATTCCATATCGATATTTAATTCCATCTCATTTCGAAGTTGTTTGTATAGAAAGAATGAGTTTCAAAACTTGGAATTTTTGGTTCAATACTTACTCCCAATTCAACGTCGAACATTTTCGAAACTTCTACCCTGCCGGTTGACTAGTCCACCATTCATCCTTTATTTTTATTAGAGGTTTGCTTCAATGTATATATTCTGAAAAGTTTCATCATTCTTTTGTGGCTTTGAAACTTTTAACTCTCATTTTTTGGCGTGCGAAGAGGGAAATGCTTTTCTGCCTCCCATCTTGGTGGCTTCTTCCCACCAACGGTCAACTTTGCTACAAACCTCTTACTTTTGAACCAACTCTCCCTGCAGTTGGAGTTACTAGAAAGTGGGGAGATTGCACAGAAACAATGAACCCAATACACTCGATTTTATTTTCTCCACTCAACTGCTGAATCATACTTTTCCATGTGGGCTGACAAGATGGGGAAGCCCCTGTTTACATGTGCACGGTGTTTGCAGGCGGTCTTTGAGTTCGGTACGTAGTGATTTAAATATATGGCACATGTAAGGTTTGAATTTCAAAATAGAGTTATTGGTTAAATTTGATGATTTTTACACTTCACTAATCCATCTACATAAATTTAAGAAAAAAAATTGACGACTTTACACATTTTTAAATTGTTTTTGACAGATATGATTAGCGATTTGCTCGTCAAATTTGACAAAGACATACATTAAGCCACGATATATAGGCTAAATGTCATCCCATATTACAAGTTCAAACTTGTTAAAAGTGAAGTTAGAGAAAGTATCTTCATGTGCACTAGGACTCCATATTTCTTCACAATTCAAAGTTAGATTCAAATCCCTTCCTTTGATAAGGGACTTAGACAGCAAGCAAGAATTCAAACACAAGAAATTCCAGAAACATTCCATGCCATGGGAGGGTCAATGATTGAGCATAGAAAAGGTGATGCCCAATTCCTTATTATGTAGTTCTAAAGATAACCTAAACTTCATATTATAGCTTGTTATCAATCCCCTTAAAAGACCCTCCAAGTTCAAGCCATAAAATTCCCATCCACGGAATAAAGATCTCATTTTGAAGAAAAATTACTTGAGAGGGTCCATCATCTCTTGCAATAACATTATATAAATTCTTTCTAATTCCACTAAAAACTTGAAGGATAACTTCTTGCCCTCCCTTGCAACCTATAACATTAAAAGATTAAATATTCATTCTATTACCTGAGAAGGTGTCATACCTCCTTTCAGTACCCTTGCAAGAATTAATTATCTTCCTAGGCAAAACTCTACAGAAGCCTTCTCTCGTGCGTGGTTTAATGTAGATTTTTGACCCCCATTGATGCACTCTCCTTGGCGTCATCAAACCCTAGCCATCTTGAAACATTTTGAGAATTTTTCAAGGCTTTAGATATGATATATAAGTGTCTCCCCTCCTTAAAATTGAAGGAGAACTCCAGATAAAGGGTAAGGCCAGAGATGAAGAATGAATTGGAAATTAGTCCTCATTACAAGAAAGTCTCGTTGTATAAGGATATTTTTGTAACAATCTTTCAAGATGTTTAATAGGAGACAATTATTGTTTTATTCCTGACATAAGCTATCACAAGAACATGTATTGACAAATGCTTGGAAGTTAAGAGAATCTTGCATGGAGATGTTTGAGGCTCCACCTCCTTTTGCCACAATTCTTCTGGATTATTCCATTGGGACTTAGTGAGTTCAATATCACCAAACAAACTAACACCATAATTGTGCCTCTCATTATTTTCCTACATGTTCAAAGTTAATGGAATCAAAACATCACCAACCAAAAGTCATTACAACTTGCCAAATTATCCATATTGGATCATTATATTATTTTCCATCCATCCTAATGCTTTTAGAGTGGATAAAGTGAAGGAATAATCTCACATCACCTTTTTATTAGTGGGGCCAAATTTGGAAAATTCGACTTTGAAACCTTCTAGGAGCAATTTGAGGCATCAAACATAAAACTTTGCCACTTAGGTGTTGCACGATTTTTCACTAGTATACACACATAGACCTTTCCAATGATATAAGAATCACCTCAATTGATGTATGAAAAAGTTATGCCACTAAGAGGTTGACCTTCCTAAGTTGACTAGTATAATTTGAGAGGATGCCACATCAACCTCCATTATTCATGGAAAAAAGGCTAGCCATGTGATTATGATGAAGAAGACTATAAAAGAGTCATTATTGTAACTCGAGATAAGAGTTGAAGGAATCAAAGATATCCATTACTAGGCTATCAAGTTGTGTCATAATCGAGCCACTAGGAGGAAAAGGGGTTCCATTCTATTTGTGAGTGCATTTTGTTCCTTAGATGAGTACGGTAACTAAGAGTGGATAGGGAGAGAGGGAACAAACAAAGAGGATTTGTGCAATATAGCAGCCCATGGGCCATATGGCTCATTTATTTGTACTTGCATCCATTTTCCATTCCAAGAAAGAGAGAAAAACAAACTCACCTTTTAAATGGGTTTTCTCCCAAAAGGGTTTCCTAGGATATATTTTGTGTTCTTTATGGCTTTGAGTTATTGTTTTTTTGTTTGTTTTCTATTTTTGCATTTTACAAATTTCATGCATGATACTGTAACTTAATACATCCAGAAGTTTAAGGAAAAATAATTTGCATAATATGGATTTCAGATTTTTAAGTATAATTCTTATTAGATTTGTTGTGATGAATTGTCCAATGGAATATCCATGACAATTTATAGGTCACTAGAAGTATTTTCCTTCTAAGAATTTTGTAGTTCTAAGGTTGAGCTTGCCTTCTCGGTTTCTGTAAAACTTGTCGTTGTTGGATCATCAAATAAGGGATAAACCCCAATCTCCCTTTCACTTCCTTTACTGACCTTTTTGACAAAAGTTAATTGACAATATTCTATAACATGACTTATGACATGAAATTAAACACAAAGAAAAGGAAAATTGATATAATCCAATAACTGCAAGTAGGTTTTCTCTGCCCAAATTAGAGTGATGTTTCAAATAAGCCTTAACGAACATCCATGTCAACTAGGACATAGACCACTGATCATGATGAACTCCCTTTATAGCTTTTTCTGACAACAACAAACTTTCCCTAAGCATTCTTAATGACTTGCAACCCTTTATCAAACCAAAATTATAATAGGATATTTGACAGTTTGATCCATACTAATGTGTTATTTTCTAGCTCCTACTTGGAATTTCCATGGCTTGATGGCAAGGAGACATTTTTTTCCAAAAACCACATACATTGTAGGATATGTATGACATATTCTCTATTCCTTATAAAAAACTCTCTAGCTCCTTGCCAAAAAATGAATTGTCAATTTGTACCCTATCCTAGGTAGTTATCCTTTTTGCATCTATGTGTTTAATGTTGACATCATTCCCCTCCTTAACTTCTCGATAAAGGCTTTTCTATCTAATTCAACCCCTTGATAAACCTTGATATCTTGTTCTACAATAAGGAAAACTCCTTTCGACCTTACAAGCTTCCTCTTTTTACAATCCTCGAGGTTCTGAGATCAATCCTCACATTGCCCCTGCAGTTCTTCAATGATGATATTTTTTCCTAGAAACCCTAAACTTTCACAAACATGAGAACATGAGGTTACACCTTGATGACTAAAAAAGATGGAAAACTCCAAGTCCAAGGGAATTGTTGGAGTTATCATAGTCTTTGTTAAGCTTATGTGGTTCTCTTCCACCTCCGCTAGCCTAGTAGAACTTACTTGCACCACGTCCCCTATTTTCCGTTCTTCAATGAACAAAAAAACCTTTGGTTTGTTTCACCTAACAAAAGGTTTCATGCCCCAATTTCCATCAAGTTTGTCCCAAACAAAAATCATATCTTCCAACAGATTATCATTAAAATAGTCAACTAACAAAAACATGTGTTCCGTCATGATGCTAAATGTCAATTTGATCTTCTCGCCCTAAACTAAGAAAACCTTTAAAAAAATCCACCTTAGGACTTTGCTTCTCCCTCAATATTTTTTGATTAATTATATAGTGATTAAAAAAAATAAAAAATATAAACATTTGTTTAAAGTAATTAAATTTAACAAATTAACAATATTTAACATTATAGATAAATATTGTTTTGTTTTATTATTATTTATTCACTTTTTTGGGCATTTTTTCCATCAATTTTAACCAAAATTGGTAGATATTTTTAAAAACTTCGAGTTCAAGTTGTTTAATCCGCATAATTAGAATGTCAGAGGTTTTTCAGTGGCTAAATCTATTTATGAATTCAAAAACATATTTTAAACAACAAAAAATCACAATTTCCCTTGACATTGTATTACAAGGTGAAAAAATCACTTCATCTATTAATTAGACTATGGTTTGAATCAATTTCATCTATTAATTAAACTATATTTTTAATCATCTCATTCATATATATGTGTGTGAGAGAGAAAAAAATATATTATAAACAAAGGAACGTAAAAACTCTTCAGAATAAGCAAAGGAACTTCTTACTCGTCTTATATATTATAAACAAAGGAACGTAAAAACTCTTCAGAATAAGCAAAGGAACTTCTTACTCGTCTCTAAGCAGTTTTGATCAAATTACTCGTGCCTTCTTAAAGCACTTGCTGTATAGAACCTATTGCATCACTACCTCTCCCTGGGCTCTTCACTTGCAGCTTTACTAATGCTCTCTAACAGCCTTACTGATACTCTCAAGAAGAACGAATAATAATAACTTCAAACAACTCAGATGGAATTGAAAAGAAACCAATAATTTATTAATATGATCTTCAGGAAAATACAGAGCTTTCACACACTTCGAACTTCATACTTCAACACTCGACAAAAGATGATCTTCATGTTTACCCGAGCTTTCTTTTTATAAGCAAATACAAACATCACACCAAAAAATAAAGATTCTAACCTATCTAAAAATATGAAATAATTGAGGGTCCTATCAGATATCTCTGATCCAGATGGTGTCTACTCAGTATTCCATAGTACAATAATTAAAATAAACTATTACAATGGTCCTTTTGGACTACGGTCACTGTCATAACAGTCATCAAATGAGAGATTTTTGTCAAGGTAAGATTGTTCAAATGTTTTGAGATAATTAATCTCGAAATCATGTTCTGTGCGGTCTTGAGCATCTTGGTATACATCCAAAAATAAAGTGTCCTTTTCTTTTGTCCCTTACTTTTCTTTACCTTTCTGAGATGTCGCTGTTGTAGATGATACTTTTGCTTTTGAAGATTGTCCCACCTCTAACTTTATATTGTCCTTAAAGACATGATGATATTGATATGGCATTTTGTAGGGATCCTCTCTTTTTCTCCATCTGTTGATATATGCTGTCGGATTAACTTCAATGTCCAAAAAAGAATCTTTGTGAGCTGTGTAAAACCTTGGTACAGGCTGAACAACTAACTTGATTCCATCTAAGAGTTTCCATTTGAATATTTGGAACATGTTTGTAGATGTCTCTATAGTATGTTGAATCCATAATCTACAGTTGTTAGTAATGATGTCTTTTGTTTGCAATCCTAGCTCAAAAATGAATGTAGTACAACTTCTTATTGATAGTAGGAAACTGATTAAGCATTCTATATCTGAAGTCCAATTTCCTGTGAATATACTGATTATTATCAAAGCCTTTTGATTTACTAACAACTTTATTACCTTCTTCTCTACTTGGAGCTCATCCAGTTTCTTCAATATATGAATCTTTCCTGTTAGCCTAGATTTACTGAATTCTTTATCCATGTTGTCACTTTTTTAATTTCTTCATCATTATCAGCTAACCTTGAAACTTCAGTAAAGTTATTATCAAAAAACTGAGCAAAGGGATTTGGAGAGATTACATTTCTCATTTCTAGGCTTTGATAATCCCACGGGGATGCAAATATCCTCAAATACTGGATGGTCTGCTCAATGCACTAAGATGTTCTAATCACCTTCTTTTTCCTGCATAATCCATCTTTCATTTCCCAATCTGCAAATGGTTCAAAAATTTCATACTGAGGAAATGTGTCAGTATTGGCATAATGTTCAGTATTCCTTTGTAGGAATGAAGCTTCTAATTCTTCAAAAAGATCAGGAATCCTCATGGACCATAAAAAATTTTCATTCTCTTTTTTAATATTGATTTCTTCTAGATCCATCATTTTAGCACTAGTGAATATTTCCAAAGCAAAATCTATGCTTCCAATTAACTGATAAAAAATTAAAACTTTTAAAATCCATATCATTGACTCTGTATACTGAATAGACCAAAGGTCATCAAGGGTTCTAAAATAGATTTTTGCCTTCAAATTTGGTCATGGATAAACCTTTACCAATTCTGCATCTAACCCAGGAAGAGTACCAATATTTTATAGATTGCCAAGCTTGGCATTTCTGAATCCACTGGTTTCTTCTTAACCTCAGTCCGACAATATTTTTGATTTCTTCAATAAGAAATTCACAATGTTTTTATAAAACTTTAAATCTATGTACAAAAGTATTAAAATCATCATCTTTACCAGGGATTTCAAAAGGACTACAATTTTTGCAACTGCTGAGCTTATAGACTTTATTCATTTCTCTAGTATGTGCATTTGCAAGATAGTTTGAATTGCCCGGTACCCATTCTGAATCAAACTCGTACTGTTGGAACCAGATCTTCCATGATAATAATCTGCATCTTGCTATCTGTCTAGAGATTTTTGCTGTTAGAAAATATTTGAAATTCATGGAATCAGTGCGAATAAATTTTTTTACAGGAGCTAAGTAAAGCTCGAATCTCTGAATTCCATTGAAGATTGCAAGAGTCTCTTTTCCGTAGTAAAGTAATTTTTCTGATGAGGAAGGAATTCACCAGATGCATAGGTGCACAATTCTTCAAGCTTATTATCTTCCATCTTTTCAAATAAAACAGCGGCCCAAAATTCATCTGAAGCATCAGCCTGTAAAATTAGCAATCCATCTCTTGGGGACTGTAACTTTGGAAGATTCTAACATTCAGCTTTAATTTGTTTAACTACATTAGTTGCTTGAGAAGACCAGCCAGACTGCATGTGTCTTCTTATTGGAGCAGTCTTTTCTGATAATCTAGAAATGTACTTATGAACATAATTCAATACTCCTAGAAAACGTTGAATTGTCTAGGTATCTTTCATTTCATTTGGGAAATCTGCTCATTTTGTTAGCACATGTGGTTGCATTTGAATTTGGCCATTAACAACATGAATTCCCAAAAAATAAATATTATCTTGAAATAGAGCCATTTTCTTTTCAGACAAAACAATTCCATGGTTCTGAACTTCTTTCAAAAATATTTCTAAATGTTGTAGATGAGAGGCGAGATCAGGACTATGTATCAAAATATCATCAATGTAAGTGACAATGAAATCATACTTACTGTATATAAAATCCATCCTGCGTTGAAAGAAGGCAGGGGTGTTTTTTAAACCAAAAGGAACCACTTTCCACTGGAAAAAGCCTATTGGACATGTGAAAGTGGTTTTATGTCTATCACCTTCTTCTATCTGGATCTGATAATAACCTAATTCAATTTCAAACTTACTGAAGATCTTACTATGCTGGATTTTCTGCATTATAGTCTCCTGTCTTGGCAAAGGATAATTGAAACTTTGAGTAATAACATTCAATGGTTTATAGTTGATTACCATCCTTGCCTTTCCTCTCACTATTTTTGAATGATTTCTTACAAGGAATGCAGAACAAGAATAATGTGATGTGTTGGGTTCAACTAGTTTTAAAATTAACAACTCAACTATCTATTTTTTAATTTCTTGTTCATCACTGGGGGTACAAGGAATGAGTTTACCTTTAACTCCATTATCGTGCATTGTAACAATCTCTTGTTTCGGACTTTCGACTTCCCAAAATTTTTATGGATCTTTTGAACAACTTTTAAGAAAACTCTCATAGATTGAGTTTTGATCTTGGGACCAACCTGGATCAATAACTGTTTTTTGCTTAGTCTTCAAATTTATATTTTCTTCATAAATCTGCAGCACTTCATGCCAATTATTAGAATCATTTTGAGGCTTTCGAGCACCTGCTTTTCTTTGACTGTTTTCTCTCCTGGCTTCTGAATCAACTAACTGCAATTTGGGCACAGATATAGCTTTCTTTTTCAAGTTAAAGATTAATTTATCTTCACTGATTGTAACAGGAAGCACAGAATTTATAAATGGCATTCCGAGAAACAAACTAGCAGAGGGATCATAGTGATGAATAGTAGAAATTTTTACTATATTTCCCCCAATCTTTAAAGAAATATTATTAACATAATAGGTAAGATTTACAGTACCCCCAACTATCTCTTAAACTAAAATATTCTGCAGAGGTTTCCATAATCCTTTAAATAAATATGGTCTGGCAAGATTATTAGATCCTCTTGTATCTACAAATGCATCTAAATTTATCCAACTACCTTTAACCTGTATTGACACTGGTATATACAACAAATTATTTTTCTTCACAATTTTCCTTAGGAAATTATGTTCAACAATTGTATCATATTCTAGAATGGGCATAGATGATGAAGAAGCAACATTCTTTTCATATGGACAAAAAGCATTGAGCTTTGACAAGGGAGAAACTGGTTTTTTACCTTTATCATTATCTCTTTCTGGAAACCAACAAAGAGAAACAATATCATTTGTCGTATCACTTTCAGATTCAGTTTCTTCAAACTCATCACTGTAATGTAGCTCATCGTTTGTGGACAGATCAGTTTCTGAACAATTTGTTATGTAATTCATCTTTTGAGCAATATTTGGAGATTCATCATTTTCGGATAAAGAAGCATTAGTAAGAATATATACATCTGAAACTTCTTTTTGAGAATCAACTATAGACCAATCATTAGCAAATTTTTCAATTTCAAATCAAGCTTTCAACTTATTAGAAGAGTTATTCGAACATTTTCTTGCAAAGTGGCCTTCTTGCTTGCATATAAAACAACAATTATTCTTTATAGGCTGTTTTTTTCTTCAAGAAATGAAACCTTTTGAATGGTCTTCTGGGATTAGAAACCTTTTTTTGGCTTAAACCTACCATATTTCTTGTATCTCTTCTTCTTTTTGAATGGTGTCCATGGAAGAACAGCATGACAAACATCAGCACCAGGTGTTAGATCATGGGCTTTCTTTTTCTAGCTTAAATATTTTACCTTTTCTTAACACCTGAATAGTAGATCTATCCAATATATTTGATCTATAGTTTTGCTTTGCACTTTAAGATCTTTTAGAATCAGATCTCCAAGGTTGCCTGGAAGTTTAGATAAAAATGCAATTTTCTAGGTAGTGCCATTTGAGAGATTTTCTTTATAAATTTTGGTCATGAAATCTTGACCAAATGTTTCTAGAAATCTCAAATCTTTGAGTTCCATCCTAGTCAAATATGTAATGATTCGCTTTTTCTCATCTACTGGTTCTGGCACAAACTGAGTTTTTAACAGTAATTCAAGAGTAGCTAAACCTGCTACTATTAATGCTAGTCTTTCTACTTTAGGTGGTCCTGTCCACCAGTCATATACTATGCCATTCATTCTTTTTTCAACTAGGAAGAATATAGATACATTGTCCAATTTTGCAGCGACCTGTGTTTGGTATAATGCACCTATCCATATTCTGATTAACTCTCCATTATTTGTAGACTTATCTAAGTCTAGAATGTATCCACTAGTGTTTGTTGCAAACAAGTCTTCTTCAATCCATGGATATTTATGAACTTCTTTAATAAAATTGGCTTTCTATATAGAAGGAAAAATAAAAGAAGGAAACTTAGCAGCAGCATTCTCTTATGTAACAATTTCTGATTTAGACTTTCTTGGTTTGTCCTGAAATTGTTCTTTTACAGGTGGCTTATGAAATGCTTCAGTGCTTGTCTTTTGATTTTCAAAAGTGTTGGCTTCAGTTTCTTCTTGATCCCAAAAATTAGGCGTAGACATATCAATAGTAAACTTAGAACTTTGGGATGCTTTTGCCTTTCTTCTTCTTTCTTTCTTTTGAATTCTTGCTTCTCTTTCTAATTTATCTTCTTGTTGTTCATCATAAAGAAGCTTGAGATTAGCCAGTATGAGTTCATTTTGCTTTCCTAAGTCATCAATGACTTCTTCAGCATGAGAGCACAAAGTAGTGAGATAATTTCATATCTGATAGACTTGATCTGATTCATTGGTACAGAAGAATTATGCTCAATAAGAGGAGCACAATCAACACATGTAGAGGGTTTTTTGGACATCTAGGATGTTGTGCAGAATTTAGTTTTGGGTGGTCATTTCCCTCCTTTAACAAAATGGCGATTTGCATATTGCCATTTTTCTACGGGTGAAAACTAAGAAGTAGAAATTTGAAACATGTTATTTACGGCTAAAAAAGGTTTAGCCTCTGGTATATACAATTCATTTGGAGATAACTCTGGTTAACTGGTTATGGATTCAATATTTCTTTTAGCAGCTTGTGAAGAAGATTCATCGAAAGATGGTCTAGGTAAGGAAAATCTTCTAGGATGGACTATTGGTTGAGGAATAGAAGGTATTTTTGGTATAATTCTAACTTGACCATTGTTTATAGCAACACAACAAGATTTATCTTTAGATCTTTTATCATCAATATTCAATTTATATTGGAAGTACCAGTCACTAAGAATTCCTATAGAATCATAAGAGACACCTTTAACTTGGGCATTACCTATTCCTGTAGAGACACAATCCCGTAAGACTAGTTGTTTCAGTTTTGGATGTACTGTATTGGTTAACTTAAACAAAGTCTGAACTAAGACTAAGAGATATTCATTGCCATCTACCATTTGAAGCCCTTGTACACCAATCATCAATTTCCAATAGTCTTTTAAATGAGCATCGGTCATACTAATAGCGTAATTTGGATAGACTGTTCCATACTGGCAACCTATTGCCCAATTTTCTACTATAGTGTCAATTCTAGCGTGCATAATTCTGATGACATGTATCAAACACTTTTGCTATACAAGGTGTATTTAAATTATGTCGGAATAGAGGAGCTAAGCCTATTATGATACCTCCAAAATGAACGTAAGAATATTTTATCTTTAGCATATTGCTTGAATCTTTTAATTTCTTTGTCCACAAACAAGGATAAAGAGACGATCTGTACAAATGGACCAGATATCTTGATTTTTACCTCTACTTCTTTAGGCAACACTTTCTTTTTTAATATATAACAAATAGAAGTCTTATATAGGATTCCAATTTTCAGGATTTTCAACAACTTCATGTTCTTGAGTAGGGTCAGGCTCTTGCTCAACAGAGCGGGATTCAACTTCAGATACTAGTCTTCTTTCAATTGTAGAGAAAGAGTGAATTAAGTTTGTCATTAGAGCAGAGTATTATAAAAAGCTGAATGCAAATTACAACAGGAAGTTGAAACAACTCTGATACCAAAACAAAGGAACGTAAAACTTTTTAGAATAAGCAAAGGAACTTCTTACTCTTCTCTAAGCGGTTTTGATCAAATTACTCGCGCCTTCTTAAAGCACTTGCTGTATGGCACCTACATAAGAGGAAGTTTAATTAAAAAACTATATCTATATAATATTATATTATATATATATATATATATATATATATATATATATATATATATATATATATAGATATAGATATATATATATTAAAATAAATAAATTATTAAAAATATTAAAATTCATATTATGAAATAATGTTTATTAAATCTATTTAAAATATTAAAAATGTTAATACTTTTTTTCATTATTTGACTCTAAAATTACATGTTTATATGCATGTTTTTTTAGGAATAATTGTATCTCAATTTTAATTTAATTTTCATAATTATTAGATGGATGATAGGGATTTAACCTCCATAGAATATTCTAAATTTTTTAAAATGGTATACACAAATCAAATGCCAAGATTAATTTTCAAAATAATTATATATTTTTTGCCCTCTTAATTAAATTCATTAATTAAAAAAATATCATATAAACATGTTTGAAATGAAATGAATTATAAGTTTTTGGACATGTATTATTGATAAGTCATAGTATTATAATAATACCTATTTACAAATTAAAAACCTCTATAATAAAATAAAAGTGAATCTCCATATTTAAAAATCTTGTAACATATTTGTTTTCAATATATATAGTTAATTTATGTTTCTAATAAATTTATAATTAATAATACTAATAATAACTTTAAATCAAATGATAATTTAATTAATTTTTATAATTTAATATTTAAAATATATAGCTTAAATATTTGATGCATATTATAAATATATACCTATTAACCTTTATCAACCATATCTACACCTATTTTATTATTAAATAACCACCATAAAGCGTTTGAATTTTCAAAGATATGTCTTAGTCACCCATCTCTATCAATTCACATGTATAATCAACACCTTGTGAATCTTGTGCTTAGGGTAGTAGACAAATTAGAGGATAGCTACCTTAGAGGGTTTTGTTTTTTATGTGGTACAAAATGTTCTATGTAATATCTTGCCAATTGCTTTCCAAATAGTATAGTTGGGGGTTTCCAAATTTTGTGGTGTGCTTTCTTGTTCCTTCACCTACCAATACTATTGAAAAATATCATCACATTGGGTGTACTTATTGTCAGAGCTCAATCTCTTGTATCTCTTGTCCTTTCCAGACGAGGATGGATTCCTCCACTTATTTTGATAGGAAATTGGATTTTTGTAGGTATATGGTTAGATTTTTCAAGCATAATAGAATAATGATATTGATTTCAAAATCTTTGTTATAATTTTTTTTGAAAAAGGTAAATAAATTATATGAATTAATCTAAATATTTTTTTTATTCAGAATATTTGCCACGAATATAAATTGTTATATGATTTTTTAATTTAAAACTATTATATTTAATTTTTAAATTTTATATCATATAAATTGTTCCAAGTTGCATTCTTATTATTTTTATAAGCTATACGAGTTGGTCCATTTTGGCACCAGGAAAAGACAAAATTAGGTGAAGACCAAGTTAACAATATATATTTTTTTTAGTTTTTTATTTTTATTTTTAAGATCAAAAGATTTTGTCCCAGAGTTCATCGTGTTTGTTATTGGTTTGCTGAAGTTGACACATTTAAATAATAAATGTTTTACATATTTTTTTTACCTTGCACGATTCCCATTTATTTATTTAACAACAATAACATGGCTATAACTTGATTTAACATAATTGTTCAATAAAACTCTTAATTATTTATGTTTCTCTAGCTAATGAAATCAACCATAACTACACCTATTTTATTATTAAATTTTCAATGATACATGAATATGTGTTTCTAGAGTGGACATGAATATCATGGTTCGACACAAATCTTTTCTTTATGCAAGGATTGTATTTTCCGCCATAACATCATCGACCAAAAGGTGTAACCAAGATGATGAAGAATGAATGATGGTTATCCAAATATTGCAGTGTTACAAGACTCTTTAAAATTCAATCACATACATTGGAACTAAAAAACACACTCACATATAATGCTTATTCACATGAACAAAAAGAATCAAAACAAAAAATTAAACAATACAAATACGAAAACAATAGACTATGTACAAAGGCAAGGCATAGCCCTAAACTCTTATTGAAAATATTGTTTCAAATCTTGTCCATTCACAAGAAGAGATTCAATCTTCCCTCTCAAAGATTGGAGATGATAAGTATGATGACCAAGCTTCTCATGCACAACATACAGTATGGTCCATATGGATTGGAACTTAGTGTATTTTCCCTTATCTTTGCAAGCTTTGTCCCACTACAAGACTAAGCCACCAATATTAAATTCACTTTTCCTTGTAGAATTCTTGTCAAACTATCTCTTGATATGACTCTGACGAAGAGAAAAAATTTCCTTTGCTTTCTTCCTTTCTTCATATAGCTTAAGGAGAGTATTTATCCTACTCTAAATCAAGAGGCAACGGTTACCCTGGGATTCTTGTGAAAGTTGAAGGGCAAGGAGGTAAATGTTCAAAGGTAGGATGGCTTCTTTCCGGTACACTAAGAAGTAAGAAGCGGTGTTAACAAAAGGTTTAGGCATGACACGGTCATCCCATAGTGCGTTCACCAAAGCAATTTGCAAGTTCCTTTGTTCAAAGAAGACAATCTTTTTAATGATATAGATGACGTTCTTATTGGTCAACTCAGCAAGAACATTTTCCTACGGATAGTAATTAGTTGAATGTTTCAATACAATACCATTTTCCAATGCAAAATCATATAGCTTTAATGATGAAAAGTATGTTGCATTGTCAAATACAAGTTAAGTTGGAATGTCAAACCTAGTAATGATATTTTGTTTAAGGAAGTTAATGGCTTCTTGATCATTTACTTGTTTGGGGAACTTATTATGTCCACCACGCGAAGTAGTTTTTAGTAGTATGGATAGATTGGCACTTCTTCGATGAGTGCAGAAAAATATCACCGATAACATCTAAGCCCCATTGTTGAAATCATTCTTCTACAATGATGGGATGTAATGGGGTGAATGACTTCTTTTCTTAGCCAAAACATTTCTGACTGAACTAGACACTTACTGTCATAAGCGTGAGAATATTTGAAAAGTGTGGGAAAATAGAAACTGACCCACATAACTTTGTGCACGGTAGTGTCACCCGTGAAGAGCCCTTTGGCTGGTCCATAATGGATTTCACGCAATACATTTTCTAAACCCGGTGTTTCTAAGCATCTGAGTAGAACTCCATTTTGGTGCTTTCTGAAAATCACTACATGCACCAACTTATATGATAAAGCTTTCAATATGATTTCCCTCTTTTTTCTTGCAGATAAATGAGAGGGCACAGTACTGTGCTCAAGATACTATCACACGGATACGTACCAAGATTTCAATGTGTTAGTGGGGGTAGCTTGCTTGATATTGTACATTTCAATCTCCTACTCCCATTCAGAAGAATTGTCCTCTGGTGCATTAACTGCTTTTGCTCCTAGCTAGCATAGACCATGGCCTTTGATGGTGTGAATTGGTTTGAACTCAATATCATATCCCTGTAAACAAGTCATCCAGTTCACTCTTCTTTTTCCCAACTCTTGTTGAAAAACAATGATCTGACCATTGGTGTGGCACAAAGATGATACAATGATTTTTCAGAAGATAAGGTCGAAAGTGTTTTACTGCCTTGTAGACTGCGTCAGCTTGTTTAGTGATGGTGGGATAATTAAGTTTAGGTCCTTTCAAGCTCGCACTTATGAATGACATATGTTTGTCATTATTTTAGTCATCTTTCTACATAAGCACAACAACGAGAGAATTATCAAAAGCGAAGGTGTACACAAGGAAACCTTTGCTGAAGTATGGACTATTCAATGTTGGTGCTTTTGTTATAGCTTGCTCTATATGGGATAATGAGTCCTTTTCCATTTTATCCCATTTGTATATCACATCCTTCTTCACCATCTCCTGCATTAGTTTCACTATCTGGGCGTAGTCGAAGACGAATTTGCGAAGAAAGTTAATTTTCCCCAAGAAGGACTGCATGGCTTTCTTTTTCACTGGGAAGGGAATCTATGTAATCGCTCTAACCATTTCAGGGTCCACATTAATCCCACTTTTTGTGATTATATGGCCAAGATATTTCCCTTAGACACTGTGAAATTGCTCTTCTTGGGATTAAGAGATATCTTGTATTTACGACATTGCTCGAAAATCTGCTTCAAATGGCACAAGTGGTCAGATATTTTCTTTGAGAACATCGTTACATCATCAAGATAGACCACTATGATCTGACCAATAAAACCGTGAAATGAAATTTCCATCGCACGTTGGAAAGTTGCACCAACATTAATGAGTCCAAACAACATTATTTTGGAAGCAAATCTTCCCCACTTCATTCAAAAGGTTGTTTTGTGTTTGTCAAGTTATGACACTAGAACTTGGTTGTAACCTAAAAACCCATCCAGCATGACGAAAATTTCTAACACTGATATTGTCTGGAGGATTAGTTCCATCAATGACAATGGATAGTTGTCTTTTTCTGAGGTGTGAATAAGATTGTGGAAATCCACACATAGGCATATTTACCCAGACTTCTTTCTTACTCGGACCAAATTTGAGACCCATGTTGAATGTCGCACTTTAAATATGATCCAAGCATCCAATAGTTCCTTCAACTCTTTCTGAATTAGAGGCTCCAACATCAAATGAACTTTCTGTAGCTTTTTCAAAAATGCTTGACCCCTTCTTTAATTGGAATCATGTGTCGAATTATTCATGTGTTGTAAGTTTTGAGATCATCATATGTCCACACGAAGACATCTCGACACTGATTGAGAAGGCGAATGCAAACTTATCACTCTTGAGGTGTGCAAAAAGTACCGATATTGACAAACCTGGCATACACCCATGATATTCATCCACTCATGGTATTTATCCACCCATGGTATTGTGACTCAAAAATGCTATAAGTAACAAACCTCGTTTGGTAAAAGGATAGATTTTCCACCACAATGTAGTTGTTATAGTTCATATATGTTTTAATAACAAAATTTCTTTGTGGTTTTGTTTACTATTTGCTCTCCTCTTTTTTTGGCATTTCAATTTTTTATATCTTGGGGGCTCCCCCAAGATCCAAATCAATATTACAATATGCATCAAAGAGAAATGAAATTTTGAATATTTAAGGTGAAATGTTGAAATTTTTCTTTGTTTAATAAAAATAATATTATTAAACCTATCAAAAGTTGTGAAAATATAAACATTCTTAAATTAATTAAATTTAATATCAACCTTGTCGTCATAATTAAAATAAAGCTACTTCCCATAATACAACCTAAAAGCAATGCAATAATATACCAAGACTATCTTTATTCCATATCGATATTTAATTCCATCTCATTTCGAAGTTGTTTGTATGGAAAGAATGAGTTTCAAAACTTGGAATTTTTGGTTCAATACTTACTCCCAATTCAACGTCGAACATTTTCGAAACTTCTGCTCTGCCGGTTGACTAGTCCACCATTCATCCTTTATTTTTATTAGAGGTTTGCTTCAATGTATATATTCTGAAAAGTTTCATCATTCTTTTGTGGTTTTGAAACTTCTAACACTCATTTTTTGGCGTGCGAAGAGCCTCCCATCTTGGTTGCTTCTTCCCACCAACGGTCAACTTTTCTACAAACCTCTTTTTGAACCGACTCTCCCTGCAGTTGGAGTTTACTAGAAAGTGGGGAGATTGCAGCGAAACAATGAACCCAATACACTCAATATAATTTTCTCATTTCTTTTGGGCCACTCAACTGTCCTTTGGCCTCACGATATGACAATACGTTTGCTGAATCATACTTTCCACGTGGGCTATCAAGACGATATGACAATACGTTTGCTGAATCATACTTTTCCACGTGGGCTGTCAAGACGATATGACAATACGTTTGCTGAATCATACTTTTCCACGTGGGCTGTCAAGAAGCGGAAGTCCTGTTTACATGTGCGCAGTGTTTGCACGAGGTCTTTGAATTGGGTACCTAGTGATTTAAATATATGGCTTAGGTTGGAATTTCAAAACAGAGTTATTTATTAAATTTGATGGTTTTCGCACCTCACTAATCTATTTATATAATTTTAAGAAAAAAGCTTGACGACTTTACATTATTTTAAATTGTTTTTTATACTGATTAGCGATTTGCTCGTCAAATTAAACCAGGGAATGGTTTGAGAAACTCACCTTCCCTACCCAAGTTCAAAATTGATCCAATTTAGCCAATCAAAATTATTGAAGTAGAAACGGATCCAGCCTTTTTGAAATCCTAGATACACTAAGCCAGGATATATAAGCTCAATGTCATCTCATCTTACAAGTTCAAACTTGTTAAAAATGAAGTTAGAACAAGTATCTTCATGTGCTGAACCGGATTTAAACAAGAACGCAACAAATTACAGAGATAACCATAAACACAGAGATGCAGCGGAAAATAATACTTCATTTGATTAATGTAAAATACTGAAATATGCTTACAAACAAAAATGGAAATACACCAGGGCGATGGTAGCTTATCTCTAAGAAGAGATGTGGTGGCTACATGCCTCTGAATTGAACCATAATGAGGCTCAAGGGCCTTTTTATTATTGAACAATAAGAGAAAACCCTAAACAACCAAAACCCTAACCTGAGGAGATGTAACACCAAGAGTTTATGGGCCCCGTTGGGGTGAGTTGGACAGCCAACTTCTCGAGGTCGTGACTTGGTCATATTATCTCCACTTGAAGCGCATGATAGCCTATTGGAAAGATCTCTCTGAGGACTACGACAGAAAAGACATTTTTGGGTAATATATCGCTCGTGGTAGATTTCCAAAAAAACATCGTTTAGGGCCTCGAAATGGCTCTAGAAGTTTAGGACCCGAAAAACTACTAAAAATAGTAAACTATGCTACAATTAAGGAAACTGAAAAACTGAATGAAGCAATGGTGAGGATCGATGTGGAATTGGCAGGCGGCCACCAATATCCACCTGAATCATGTGCACTAGGACTCTATATTTCTTCACAATTCAAAGTTAGATTCAAATCCCCTCCTTTGATAAGGGACTTAGACAGTAGGCAAGAATTCAAACATAAGAAATTCCAAAAACATTCCCTGCCATGGGAGGGTCAATGATTGAGCATAGAAAAGGCGATGTCCAAATCCTTATTATGTAATTCTAAAGATAACCTAAACTTCATATTATATCCTGTTATCAATCCCCTTAAAAGACCCTCCAAGTTCAAGCCATAAAATTCCCATCGAAGGAATAAAGATCTCATTTTGAAGAAAAATTGATTGATAGGAGCCATCATCTCTTACAATAACATTATATAAAGTCTTTCTACTTCCACTAAAAACTTGAAGGATAACTTCATGCCCTCCCTGCAACCTATAACATTAAAAGATTAAATCTTCATTCTAGTACCTGAGAAGGTGTCATACCTCCTTTCAGTACCCCTGTAAGAATTCATTATCTTCCTAGGCAAAACTCTACATAAGCCTTCTCTTGTGCATGGTTTAATGTAGACTTTTTACCCACCATTGATGTAATCTCCTTGGTGTGATCAAACCCTAGCCACCTTGAAACATTTTGAGAATTTTTCAAGGCTTTAGATATGATATTATAAGTTTCTCCCCTCCTTAAAGTTGAGGGAGAACTCCAAATAAAGGGTAAGGTCAAAGATGAAGAATGAATTGGAAATTAGTCCTCATTACAAGAAAGTCTCGTCGTATAAGGATATTTTCGTAACAACCTTTCAAGAGGTTTAATAAGAGACCATTATTTTTCTATTCCTAACATAAGGCTATCACAAGAACATGTATTGAGAAATGCTTGGAAGTTAAGAGAACCTTGCGTGGAGATGTTTGAGGCTCCACCTCCTTTTTCCACAATTCTTCTAGATTATTCCACTTGGACTCAGTTAGTTCAATATCACCAAACAAACTAACACCAAAATTGTGCCTCCAATTATTTTCCTACATGTTCAAAATTAATGGAATCAAAACATCACCAACCAAAAGTCATTTCAACTTACCAAATGATCCATATAGGATCATTATATTATTTCCCATCCATCTTTATGTTTTTAGAGTGGATAAAGTGAAGGAATAATCTCACATAACCATTTTTATCAGTGGGGCGCAATTTGGAAAATTCGACTTTGAAACCTTCTAGGAGCAATTTGAGGCATCAAACATAATTTTTTGAGGGGTAAAACTTCGCCACTTAGGTGTTGCGCCATTTTTCACTATTATACACACATAGACCTTTCCAATGATATAAGAATCACCTCAATTGAAGTATGTATGAAAAAGTTATGTGACTCAGAGGTTGAACTTCCTATGTTCACTAGTATAAGTTGAGACGATGCCACATCAACCTCCATCATTCATGGAAAAAAGGCTAGCCATGTGATTATGATGAAGGATGAAGAAGATTATAAAAGAGTCATTATTGTAACTCGAGTTAAGAGTTGAAGGAATCAAAGCTATCCATTAGTAGGCTATCAAGTTGTGTCATAATCGAGCCACTAGGAGGAAAAGGGGTTTCATTATATTTGTGAGTGTATTTTGTTCCTTAGATGAGTATGGTAACTAAGAGTCGTTAGGGAGAGAGGGGACAAACAAAGAGGATTTGTGCACTATAGCATTCCATGGGCCATAGGCCTTATTTATTTGTACTTGCATCCATTTTCCATTCCAAGAAAGAGAGGAAAACAAACTCACCTTTTAGATGGGTTTTCTCCCAAAAGGGTTTCCTAGGATATATTTTGTGTTCTTATGGCTTTGAGTGATTTTTTTTGTTTGTTTTCTACTTTTTAATTTTATGAATTTCATGCATGATAATGTAACTTAATAGATCCAGAAGTTTAAGGAAAAATAATCTGCATAATATGGATTTCAGATTTCTAAGTATAATTTTTATTAGATTTGTTATGATGAATTGTCCAATGGAATATCTATGACAATTTACAGGTCACTAGAAGTATTTTCCTTCTAAGAATTTTGTAGTTCTAAGGTTGAGCTTGCCTTCTCGATTTCTAGAAAACTTGTGGTTGTTGGATCATCAAATAAGGAATAACCCCCAATCACCCTTTCACTTCCTTTACTGACCTTTTTAACAAAATTTAATTGAGAATATTCTATATCATGACTTATGATATGACATTAAACACAAAGAAAATGAATTTTGATATAATCCAATAACTACAAGTAGGTTTTCTTTGCCCAAATTAGAGTGATGTTTCAAATAACCCTTAACAAACATCCATCTCAACTAGGACATGGGCCATTGATCGTGATGAACTCCCTTTATAGCTTTTTCCGACAACAACAAACTTTCCCTTAGCATTCCTAATGACCTGCAACCCTTTATCAAACCAAAATTCTAATAGGATATTTGACAGTTTGATCCATACTAGTGTGTTATTTTCTAGCTCCTACTTGGAATTACCATGGCTTGTTGGCAAGGAGACTTTTTTTCCTAAAACCACATACCTTGTAGGATATGTATGACATATTCTCTATTCCTTATAAAAAACTCTCTAGCTCCAAGCCAAAAAATGAATTGTCAATTTGTGCCCTATCATAGGTAGTTATCCTTTTTGCTATGTGTTTAATGATGACATCATTCCCCTCATTAACTTCTCGATAAAGGTTTTTCTGTCTAATTCCATCCCTTGATAAATCTTGATATCTTGTTCTACAATAAGGGAAACCCTTTTCGACCTTACAAGCTTCCTCTTTTTACAATCCTCGAGGTTCTGAGATCAATCCTCATATTACCCCTGCAATTCTTCAATGATGATATTTGTTTCCTAGGAACCCTAAACTTTCACAAACATGAGAACGTGAGGTTACACCTTGATGACTCAAAAAGGTGGAAAACTTCAAGTCCAAGGGAATTGTTGGACTTATCATAGTCTTTCTTAAGCTTATGTGGTTTTCTCTTCCACCTCCGCTGGCCTAGTAGAACCTACTTGCACCACATCCCCTATTGTCCATTCTTCAATAAACAAAAAATCCTTTGGTTTGTTTCACCTAACAAAAGGTTTCATGCCCCAACCCATCCTATTTTCCATGCTAGCAACTTCATTAAAGCTCCATCAACCACTCAATTTCCATCAAGTTTGTCCCCAACAAAAATCATATCTTCCAAAAGATTATCATTAAGATAGCCAACTAACAAAAACATGTGTTCCATCATGAGGCTAAATGTCAATTTGATCTGCCTGCCCTGAATTAAGAAACCCTTAAATAAAAATCCACCTTAGGACTTTGCTTCTCCCTCTCAATATTTTGCGATTAATTATAAAGTGATTAAAAATATTAAAAAATATAAACATTGGTTTAAAGTAATTAAATTTAACAAATTAACAATATTTAACATTATAGATAAACATTGTTTTGTTTTATTATTATTTATTCACTTTTTTGGCATTTTTTCCATCAATTTTAACAAAAATTTGTAAATATTTCTAAGAATGTTGGGTTTAAGTTGTTTAATCGGCATAATTAGAATGTCTTATGTTTTTTAGTGGCTAAATCAATTTATGAATTCAAAAACATAGTTTAAACAACAAAAAATCACAATTCCCCTTGAAATTGTATTACACTATGAAAAAAAATCATTTCGTCTATTAATTAGACTATGGTTTGAATTCATTTTATCTATTAATTAAACTATGGTTTTTTTTTTCAACTAAAAAACTTTAAAAAATGTAAAAACATGCAAATCTTTATATTTTATATAAAATATTATATT
>APFE030940162.1:45430-60304 GCA_000404065.3 Pinus taeda
CGAGAAGTTTTGGCTGTTAAATTTCTCAACCCTAAACTTACCATCTTCTGCCATTGCTCCCACTCGAACTAGAAACCCTTCTTTCCTGTGAGTTTATCAGCCAAATAGACCTTTGGCTCTGATACCAGTTGTTAGAAAATTATATATTACAGAGCAATGGAACACACAGAATATTGCATAAATATAAACACAGAAAACACATAAAACCAGAGAGACACAGATATACGTGGTTCACCCAGTTTGGGCTACATCCACCCCGAATAGCTAGTCCTTCCTTTCTATTATCTATTAAAATGAAGAGACACAACCTATAGCAGATCCGCTGTAATATCCTATATTTCTCTCACAGTCTCACCTCTCTGTTTCTCGCTCAAAGAATACACATCTATTACATAGCCTCAAATACAATGCCCTCATACAAATAGATGGGTTGCCTTCTAGGGAAAAAATACCTAAACTAAACATATGTTCTACCATTAGATCATTTGCCTAATGAACAGCCCAGACTGACTAGAAATTACTATAATTTTACAAGGCAATTTTACATTTGTTTTTAGCTTCGGGGGGGGGGGCGCTGCCCCCGAAACCACCACCGAGGGACCGTTGGCCCCCGGACCCCCCAGCCGGGGAGGGATCGGCCCCCCCAAACCCCCACGGAGGGGACAAGTCCCCCCCGTGTGGAGGGGTGTACAAACTTCCTGGGGTATACATCCAGCTGAAACAAAGACCTCTGAACAATCATGCTCCACACCGAACACAGAGTAGATTGTAAGTAACCTCAAAGGCTTGTCCCAATCTAGACTGAATAGTTTCTTCATTTTCAAAAGTATGAAAGGGAGTGGAAAATGGAATGTTGCTACCTTGAACGAGCCTATATGTTAGGATGTAGAGAATTTTCAACCATAAAAAAGTGGCTTCCTTCCTTCTAGCGTTAAAATGTTGACATTGTTGGACACTGCCAACATGCAAGGGGGTCTCCCTGATGAAAAGTCCCAATTAAACTTCACACTTCTTGGTGTGGGACCCTTCCAGAAATAAGGCTTGAATGCATATATTCTTTTATATATTCCTTGGCTTCAATGTTCATCAAATGAGAGTAATGCGTAGGTAATTTTTTATTAGCAAGTGAACATGCCTTGTGAAATTTTCAAATGTGGAATGTATCAAGGTTTTTCTACCAAAAGTGGAAAGGAAAGTGAGTCTTTAAAAGACAAGTAATAGTACTAATCTAGAAAAGACACACGAGCATATACATATGAATGAATCATTAGATAACTAGCGAAATAGTTCACTTAGAAGAAACGAATGTTAAAACACATGGAACACACCTTTAACAAGATAAGTATTAAAGCCAATGAAATAGTTCAATTTCCTTAGTAAAAATGAAAACAACATACATCGCAAACATACAAAGAATATTATTACAACATTTATGGCATGTGCATGAAAGTGTGTTGGGTCAGCAAGCTTCTGAAATTAAGAAAATGTTCCAAGATACATCAAGATAGTGAATACCACTAGCTTCAATAGTGGAGCATTAGATCAACCACTTGCTCCTCCAAAAGAATTATCTTCCTCTCTAATGCCTTGTAGGAGGAGACAAGGTGAAAAGTACTTTGCATGAACAATGAGGTTGTATATATAACACATGGGTGATCATTCACCTCCCTTGTGACTCTTGGGCTACACTCATGATTGTTTGACTTCTCTATGACCTTTTGACTCCTACATGACTTTTCTCATTATGTACATGTCTCTTGGACTTCCACTTTACAATACCTTTTTCCAATAATGAATTTACATAATCCACAAAATGATGTGGCACATTATGAATCATGACATGGCATGACATGAAATTAACGACATGGACTGCATGATGACATGGAAATGTCAAGCCACTCTCTGTTGTTGCTTTATGTTTGTCTTCATGAGAGATGGAATTCATCCTCCATATGGCTTGAAGGTGAGGAGTCTTCAACATGATCTTTGATATTTAGTTATTGTTGCAATATGATGTCCATTTGTCTCTTTTGATTGATCAACTTGTTTTCACAACTGCAAAGGTGTCTTCTAGCAAGGTCTCCTTCTCCATTTCATTCATCATCGTCATGTTATAACATGATAGAATACCTGTGACTGCAGTCCACTCATGACAAGACAACATCAGTCTGATAAACCCCTACTCTAACATGCTTAATGATGAACACTAACTAAGATCGAACCAGGTGATAGGATGGAAGATAGACTCATGGATTGCATAGATGTGCATCTTAGGAGGTTAGGGGAAAGGACTGAGCCTTGAGACTGTGTAGTGCACAGTTCAAGCAAGCCACGACTTTTCAACTGTGCAGTTGAGGGACACAAGATGTCAGGCTGAGGGGTTGAGGCTTAAGGTTGCTCATTGCATAGTTCTGGAGAGACCAGGGCCAAGGGATTGCACAATTAAAGAACTTAATTATGAGGCTTGATGTTTGAGACTACGTAGTGTGCAGTGGAGACTGGTTGAAGGTAGGGATTGCGCAGTTCTGGAGCTCAAAGTTCAGGATTAAGAATTGTGATTGTGTAGTGTGCAGTTCTAGGAGGAAGAGATTACACATTGCGTAGTGCCAAGAGTCAAGGTTGAGGCTTGAGGATTGATACTGCGTAGTGCATAGTTCAAGGAGGCTGGGTGATGTCAGGTGGCTTAGTCAAGAAGTTTTCAATATTTGGGTAAGTATGGGATCAGTGATACCGGAGTGAATAGTGATAAGAATTGAGTATGATCATACACTTAGAATACTTGATGACACAACATTGATCACCCAAAACACATGAACAACATACTTTCCTCAATGTGACAACATTACGACAGCTTACCCCAAGTGCCACACTAAAGATACACTTTGCGATGACATTGACGACACTTGTGTGACTGTGCTTGAAAATTTGGAAATGAGTGCAATACATGTTTACATTATAATAATAACTCATTAACACAAATATAATCCCTTGAAACAAACCAAAACTACATTTGTGTGATGTGTGACACTTGCTTATCCTAGAAGATGACACTTTAATTTCTTTCAAAAAATTGGACAAGGAAACTTAAAGAAAACACATTTGATGACTCTTAATACTTGCAACGACAACATACAAAGTCAAAGTAGGCTCCAAAATTTGGAAGTATGCCAAAGTTTTGGAGGGTCTTGTAGGAGCGACAGTAAGACCATTACTTCTTAACAGGGGAGGAATGATCTGAATGAAAAGTGGCATACACCCATGGTATTCATCCACCCATGGTATTTATCCACCCATGGTATTGTGACTCAAAAATGCTATAAGTAACAAGCCTCGTTTTGTAAAAGGATAGATTTTCCACTAGAATGTAGTTGTTATAGTTCATATATGTTTTAATAACAAAATTTCTTTGTGGTTTTGTTTACTATTTGCTCTCCTCTTTTTCTGGCATTTTAGTTTTTTATATCTTGGGGACTCCCCCAAGATCCAAATCAATATTACTATATGCATCAAAGGGAAATGAAATTTTGAATATTTAAGGTGAAATGTTGAAGTTTTTTTTTGTTACTAGGAACCGATATGTATGTGCATATGTACATTTATAATATTGGTGCATATGTTTGTTATGAACACCATCACATTTTATATAGATAAATATACTCATGCATACATCCTTTAAAATAGTAGCATTTTCACATTTTTAGTCATCAATGCAGTACTTTAAATACTAGGCATCGAGGTTTGTTATGTGTTAAAATGTACTAACCTCTATTTTATGGCAAACAACATTAAGTGAGTTCAAAAGAATACAATGCACCAAATGCAATGTGAATACATTTTGATTAATTGCTTCTTCTTTTTTACAAATTTTTAATTAATGATCTTAAAATCAAATATTTTTTACAATAATATTGATTTTTATATGTTAGCTATTGTGTTTTGACATGATGATTGCATTGATGCATTATTTAATGAATTACAAATTTGCTATTTGTAACAATTATTAGGAGAATTTTGAGGTCTAAAATAGACACTAATTAAAAATAATAAAATAAGAGATGAATTTATAAACGAAAATATTTTTTTAAGTTCTATTTTTTTGGTTATATCCTTACAATTTTACTCAAATGTCAAGTCTAAGAACCCGTCAAGTACACTACATACTTTTGAGCAAACTTCCATTAAAAAAAATGAAAATACATGAAAAGAAACATGTTTTTCATGTATTTTCAATTTTTCCTGTATAGATCTACTCGAATGGGTACTTGATTCCACATCCAACTATTGCATACATTTGACATTTGAGAAAACTTATAAGGATATAAGATGAAAATACAATAAAAAAATGTAGTTTTCTTATTTTTCGTTAAAAAATATTTACCCCTTGGAATGACAACATCACCACGAATTTTATTGGTCCTTTTAAAGCTGATTTTGTTACTAATTTTTTTTTTAGATCCATTTTTACCTCAAAATTCCCCTAATCATATATTATATGTATGTATGTATGTATATATGTATATGTGTATGTTGATGTGTATGTGTATACATATGCATATACATATAAGTCAATGATACAACATTTTCCAACATTGGACAATGTAATAATATCATAAAATCATTTTATTATATATAAATAAGAGATCGAACATCATACAAATTAGAACAATAAAAAGGTCCACAATACAAAATGAAACCTATCTATAATTGTTACACTTATTGATAACATATCCACATCCAATTCAAGCAATATGTCTAATACATTAAACAAAAAGTTAATATGTGAGTGTCATAGTTATTGGTGACATATCCTCATGTAATTGGGATAATATGTCAAGAAGCACATTAAATAAAATCTTTTTTTTCACAAAGAAATATTTCAAAACATTCAACTTGTAGTAACATTCAATTATATTGATTTTCAATCATCACTGGATGTCTCATTTCTTCATCAATTGTAGGTGATATTGTACTTGGGTTATTTAGCCTAATGTTTTCTTCATCAACTTGCTATTGATGTTCCATCTATAAACATATACCTATGACTATATAGTAGAATTACATGATTACATAGATAAAAAGGTATGCCATTGCACAATTGATACACATTCTTTCAAAACCATAATGCATATATTTCACAAAATATTTTTTGTTGGCCCTACTCCATGCTTTATTTCCCACATGTTTAACTATACACCATAATAAATTTAACCTTGATGGGTAGCTTACTTGGTTGAATCCCCCCTACCAAGTCTTTGGCCCTCTGTCATGAGGCACAAGTTCAATTTTCCTTGGATCCATCAAGGTTAAACTCCATTAGTTGAGACGGTTGGGGGTGAGGGCCCGCCTAAGAGTGCTACTAAAATAAGAAAACAAACAAACATGACATTGCATAGATATAATTAACATACATGTTTTTTGTTGTTCCATTTATCATAGAATGAGTGAAGTTAAACAACATAGCTAATTACAAATTGTTCAATTAACCTATGATACTTCAATATATACTCATAACCTTTGCTTACCCAATGTTGATCAATTCTTTAGTTAGCTCTTCTTTTTATATTAGCACCTATTAGGTGACATCCATGGATAAGTGTAGACTTGTTATGTAAATATATAAAAATCACAATAAATATGAAATATTAAGTGAGACAGAAAGTGTAAATACTCACAAATTTGGAATTCAACCATTTTCTTCCTCATTTTCTTATCTTTATGTGTTGAATGGGTTCCATCTTGTTTCTTTCTTTGCAACAAAACAATTATAATTAAATTTGATGTACATAAAGAAAAAATCAATGATTACTTGTTTCTAATGCACATTATTGTTGAGAAGGCTCATCTTACCATGCAATTATGTTAAGTTATATTATTATCTCTTTGTAAACTTTTTTGAACATTCATACTAGCATGTATTTGGTTTCCCTTCATTTGTCTTTGGAATTGGCATATGGGGAAGAAAAATAACTTGTTAATTTTTCAACATATTATAGAAAAACAAATTTAGTTATGAATTCCTAAAAACACACACACACACACACACATAGTTTATAATGTTTTTTTTTTCACTTTTTTGGGCATTTTTTCCAGTGAATTTTAACAAAAATTCTTAGATATTTTTAAAAACTTTGAGTTTAAGTTGTTTAATCCGCATAATTAGAATGTCCCAAGTTTTTCAAGTGGCTAAATCTATTTATGAATTCAAAAACATATTTTAAACAACAAAAAATCACAGTTTCCTTGAAATTGTATTATAGATTACTCTGGAAAAAATAATTTCATCTATTTATTAAACTATGGATTGAATCCATTTCATTTATTAATTAAACTATTGTTTTTTTCAGCTAAAACACTTTAAAAAAAATGTAAGAACATACTAATCTTTATATTTTATATAAAATATTATATTACAAATTTATTTCTTAATTATCTCGTTCATGTGAGAGAGAGAAAAGAAATAAAATGAAATATCTAGATAATAATAAGTTTAATTCTAATTTTGCAGGTCGCCCGTTCACAGCTCTGCACCGTCGTCCTTCAAAGAGGAAATTGAGCGGTATTTGTTATGTTTACCACGGGCAAATAAAAACGGTACCGGATAAATCGGCGCGCGGCCCAACTCCTTAAGTTTCGGTCAAATTGCGAGCTTTGTTATTGACTTCCACCAGGTTGGCAACCGTATTTGGCACGTGGCATATCACACAAAAGAGTCATCAAACGAGACGTTTTAAGGCTAGCATTTGTCTTCAGTCGAAATATGTTTTTTTGTTAATTGATAATAGGTGTAAATCCAGGTATCCACTATGTACAAAAGAAAATTTTATATACATTGAAATAATTCATCTCATTTGAAAGATTAAATTAATTAAAAGCATGTATGTAACTCAGAAATTTTATTATGATATTCACTAATATTTAAAGTTAAATTGTTTAGCATATTGATTGTAGATGAAAAGTAAATTCTTAAGACGATTACTTAGAAGGTTAGTTCGTTTATTTTTCCATTAGATGATTCTCTTCTTAATTCGAATGAAGAAACACGAGATTGACAATCTTCTTGGCAAGCCGAGAGACTTTTTGATCTATTTTTTTGAGGTGGACCTGGAGAGCATTAATACATAGTAAAAGTTTCTATTGAGCCTCATTCCTTTCCACTAGTACTTTTCCCATAATGTTGTTCACCTACCAATATAAATTCAATGCCCAAATCTATCTATTGTATCTCCCTTTGCTTGTTCGAATATTAGAGATCCACTAGCCCACATTTTCTAGAAAAAAATTCATATCGCATGAACTATGTTTCTACTCTTTCTTTTGTGTTTGCTATATTAATTTCATTTACTTCTATCAAAGGCATCTTCTCTTAAAAGTAGTTACATGGTTCTCAACATTAATTTGGGCATGGGTTCGAGGGAGGCCTATATGACTTCTCTTGGTTTTGCTATGTTATCCTGCCACATGCCAAGGTATGCTTATTGTAGTGCTAATGACAGAGACAAGAAGATTAGTTGGATGAAGGAAGCTAATGAAACAAAGAGTAATTATGTTAGAAGGTTAACAAGAGATAACCGACTGAAGGGGAAATAGAATAACCAAATGGTATGAAAGTAATGTTGGGAGAGGGGAAAGGTCAACAAGTAAGACTGCCTTGTTGGTGGAGGGGAAGGGTGGAGGAAGAGTGAAGCGATTAGGGGGTGCGCCTAACAATTGATACTCTAAATGAACAAGAAGAAACAACAACGATAGAATCCACAAGCAAGGGCTTCGATGAACCACAAGAAAGGGTGATACCGACACCCTATGAAGAGCTTGAAGATAAAGCATGTAGGGAGTTAAGAGAGGGGACAACCCAAGAAACAGGGGAACACTCCTAGACCGAACACTAGAAAGAGAATAAGTAAATGACTTCCATAAAATAGAAGGTAGAAACAACTATAGAGAAAAGTTTAACTTGTTCAAAGAATGTTAGAAGAACTTGAGAGTTCATACTAACTAAATAAATCGCTGATTTAAGCTTCATAATGAGCGAGTGAGGAGGTAAAAGGAACATAAAATAATTGCGCAAACAAAAGGGAAACTACTTACACAACTAAACAAAATTCAGCACCTTCTACTATGAATTAAATTTATGTTACATACATTACCTATTACCATCAATCGCCAACAAAGTACAAACAAAGTGTTACCCATCCAAAAACCCCTCTTTAGATTAATTGAAATTAATGTTTAATTGACTAGTATGAAAATCTATTGTTGATCTATTTTAAACATAATATTATTTAACATATCAAAAGTTGCGAAGATATAAACATTCTTAAATTAATTCAACCTTGTCGTCATAATTAAAATAAAGCTAATTCCCATAATACAACCTAAAAGCAATGCAATAATATACCAAGACTATCTTTATTCCATATCGATATTTAATTCCATCTCATTTCGAAGTTGTTTGTATGGAAAGAATGAGTTTCAAAACTTGGAATTTTTGGTTCAATACTTACTCCCAATTCAACGTCGAACATTTTCGAAACTTCTGCTCTGCCCGTTGACTACTCCACGATTCATCCTTTATTTTTATTCTGAAAAGTAAGAGGTTTGGTTCAATGTATATATTCTGAAAATTTTCATCATTCTTTTGTGGTTTTGAAACTTTTAACATTCATTTTTTGGCGTGAGAAGAGGTAAATGTTTTTCTGCCTCCCATCTTGGTTGCTTCTTCCCACCAACGGTCAACTTTTCTACAAACCTCTTACTTTTTGAACCCACTCTCCCTGCAGTTGGAGTTTACTAGAAAGTGGGGAGATTGCAGCGAAACAATGAACCCAATACACTCAATATAATTTTCTCATTTCTTTTGGACCACTCAACTGTCCTTTGGCCTCACGATATTATGACAATACGTTTGCTGAATCAAACTTTTCCACGTGGGCTGTCAAGACGATATGACAATACGTTTGCTGAATCATACTTTTCCACGTGGGCTGTCAAGAAGCGGAAGTCCCTGTTTACATGTGTGCGGTGTTTGCACGAGGTCTTTGAATTTGGTACCTAGTGATTTGGCTTAGGTTGGAATTTCAAAACAGACTTATTTATTAAATTTGATGGTTTTCGCACCTCACTAATCTATTTATATAATTTTAAGAAAAAAGCTTGACGACTTTACATTAATTTAAATTGTTTTTGACAGATATGATTAGCGATTTGCTCGTCAAATTAAACTAGGGAATGGTTTGAGAAACTCACCTTCCCTACCCAAGTTCAAAATTGAATTTAGCCAATGAAAATTTTTGAAGTAGAAATTGATCCAATCTTTTTGAAATCCTAGATACACTAAGCCAGGATATATAGGCTCAATGTCATCTCATCTTACAAGTTCAAACTTGTTAAAAATGAAGTTAGAACAAGTATCTTCATGTGCTGATCTAGATTTAAACAAGAACGCAACAAATTACAGAGATATCTATAAACACAAAGATGCAGTGGAAAATAATACTTCATTTGATTAATGTAAAATGCTGAAATATGCTTACAAACAGAAATGGAAATACACCAGCTAGGGCGATGGTAGCTTATCTCTGAGAAGAGATGTGGCGGCTACATGCCTCTGAACTGAACCACAATGATGCTCAGGGGCCTTTTTATTATTGAACAATAAAATAAAACCTTAAACAACCAAAACCCTAACCCAAGGAGATGTAACACCAAGAGTTTATGGGACCTGTTGGGGTGAGTTGGACAGCCAACTTCCCGAGGTCGTGACTTGGTCATATTATCTCAGTTTGACGCGCATGATAGCGCGTTGGAAAGATCTCTCCAAGGACTATGACAGAAAAGACAATTTTAGGATTTATGTCACTCGTAGTAGATTTCCAAAAAAACGTCGTTTAGGGCCTCGAAATGGCTCTAGAAGTTTAGGACCCAAAAAAAATGCTAAAAATAGTAAACTATGCTACAATTAAGGAAACTGAAAAACTGAATGAAGCAATGGTGGGGATTGACGTGGAATTGGCAAGTGGCCACCAATATCCACCTGAATCATGTGCACTAGGACTCCGTATATCTTCACAATTCAAAGTTAGATTCAAATCCCCTCCTTTAATAAGGGACTTAGACAGTAGCCAAGAATTCAAACATAAGAAATTCCAAAAACATTCCCTGCGATGGGAGGGTCAATGATTGAGCATAGAAAAGGCGATGTCCAAATCCTTATTATGTAGTTCTAAAGATAACCTAAACTTCATATATATCCTGTTATCAATCCCCTTAAAAGACCCTCCAATTTCAAGCCATAAAATTCCCATCAAAGGAATAAAGATCTCATTTTGAAGAAAAATTGATAGATAGGGCCCATCATCTCTTATAATAACATTATATAAAGTCTTTCTACTTCCACTAAAAACTTGAAGGATAACTTCATGCCCTCCCTGCAACCTATAACATTAAAATATTAAATCTTCATTCTGGTACCTGAGAAGGTGTCATACCTCCTTTCAGTACCCCTGTAAGAATTCATTATCTTCCTCGACAAAACTCTACATAAGCCTTCTCTGGTGCATGGTTTAAAGTAGACTTTTTACCCACCATTGATGTAATCTCCTTGGTGTGATCAAACCCTAGCCACCTTGAAACATTTTGAGAATTTTTCAAGGCTTTAGATATGATATTATAAGTGTCTCCCCTCCTTAAAGTTGAGGGAGAACTCCAAATAAAGGGTAAGGTCAAAGATGAAGAATGAATTGGAAATTAGTCCTCATTACAAGAAAGTCTCGTCGTATAAGGATATTTTTGTAACAACCTTTCAAGAGGTTTAATAGGAGACCATTATTTTTCTATTCCTAACATAAGGCTATCACAAGAACATGTATTGACAAATTCTTGGAAGTTAAGAGAAACTTGCGTGGAGATGTTTGAGGCTCCACCTCCTTTTTTCACAATTCTTCTAGATTATTCCACTGGGACTTAGTGAGTTCAATATCACCAAACAAACTAACACCAAAATTGTGCCTCCCATTATTTTCCTGCATGTTCAAAATTAATGGAATCGAAACATCACCAACCAAAAGTCATTTCAACCTACCAAATGATCCATATCGGATCATTATATTATTTCCCATCCATCTTGATGCTTTTAGAGTGGATAAAGTGAAGGAATAATCTCACATAACCATTTTTATCAGTGGGGCCCAATTTGGAAAATTCGACTTTGAAACCTTCTAGGAGCAATTTGAGGCATCAAACATAATTTTTTGAGGGTTAAAACTTCGCCACTTAGGTGTTGCACAATTTTTCACTATTATACTATTATACACACGTAGACCTTTCCAATGACATAAGAATCACCTCAATTGAAGTATGTATGAAAAAGTTATGCCACTCAAAGGTTGACCTTCCTATGTTGACTAGTATAATTTGAGACGATGCCACATCAACCTCCATTATTCATGGAAAAAAGGCTAGCCATGTGATTATGATGAAGGATGAAGAAGATTATAAAAGAGTCATTATTGTAACTCAAGTTAAGAGTTGAAGGAATCAAAGCTATCCATTAGTAGGTTATCGATTTGTGTCATAATCAAGCCAATAGGAGGAAAAGGGGTTTCATTATATTTGTGAGTGTACTTAGATGAGTATGGTAACTAAGAGTGGTTAGGGAGAGAGGGGACAAAGAAAGAGGATTTGTGCACTATAGCATCCCATGGGCCATAGGCCTCATTTATTTGTACTTGTATCCATTTTCCATTCCAAGAAAGAGTGGAAAACAATCTCACCTTTTAGATGGGTTTTCTCCCAAAAGGGTTTCCTAGGATATATTTTGTGTTCTTATGGCTTAGAGTGATTATCTTTTTGTTTGTTTTCTACTTTTTCATTTTATGAATTTCATGCATGATAATGTAACTTAATAGATCCAGAAGTTTAAGGAAAGATAATCTGCATAATATGGATTTCAGATTTTTTAGTATAATTTTTATTAGATTTGTTATGATGAATTGTCCAATGGAATATCCATGACAATTCACAGGTCACTAGAAGTATTTTCCTTCTAAGAATTTTGTAGTTCTAAGGTTGAGCTTGCCTTCTCGATTTCTGGAAAACTTGTGGCTGTTGGATCATCAAATAAGGAATAACCCCCAATCTCCCTTTCACTTCCTTTACTGACCTTTTTGACAAAATTTAATTGAGAATATTCTATATCATGACTTATGATATGACATTAAACACAAAGAAAATGAATATTGATATAATCCAATAACTACAAGTAGGTTTTCTTTGCCCAAATTAGAGTGATGTTTCAAATAAGCCATCCATCTCAACTAGGACATGGGCCATTGATCGTGATGAACTCCCTTTATAGCTTTTTCCGACAACAACAAACTGTCCCTTAGCATTCCTAATGACCTGCAACCCTTTATCAAACCAAAATTTTAATAGGATATTTGACAATTTGATCCATATCAGTGTGTTATTTTCTTGCTCCTAATTGGAATTACCATGGCTTGATGGCAAGGAGACTTTTTTTCCTAAAACCACATACCTTGTAGGCTATGTATGACATATTCTCTGTTCCTTATAAAAAACTCTCTAGCTCCTTGCCAAAAAATGAATTGTCAATTTGTGCCCTATCATAGGTAGCTATCCTTTTTGCATCTGTGTTTAATGTTGACATCATTCCCCTCGTTAACTTCTCGATAAAGGTTTTTCTGTCTAATTCCATCCCTTGATATACCTTGATATCTTGTTCTACAATAAGGGAAACTCTTTTCGACCTTACAAGCTTCCTCTTTTTACAATCCTCGAGGTTCTGAGATCAATCCTCACATTACCCCTGCAATTCTTCAATGATGATATTTGTTTCCTAGAAACCCTAAACTTTCACAAACATGAGAACATGAGGTTACACCTTGATGACTCAAAAAGGTGGAAAACTTCAAGTCCAAGGGAATTGTTGGAGTTATCATAGTCTTTCTTAAGCTTATGTGGTTCTCTTCCACCTCCGCTGGCCTAGTAGAACCTACTTGCACCACATCCCCTGTTGTCCATTCTTCAATAAACAAAAAAACCTTTGGTTTGTTTCACCTAACAAAAGGTTTCATGCCACAACCCATCCTATGGATATTTGCCATGCTAGCAACTTCATTAAAGCTCCATCAACCACTCAATTTCCATCAAGTTTGTCCCCAACAAAAATCATATCTTCCAAAAGATTATCATTAAAATAGCCAACTAACAAAAACATGTGTTCCATCATGAGGCTAAATGTCAATTTGATCTGCCGACCCTGAACTAAGAAAACCTTAAATAAAAATCGACCTTAGGACTTTGCTTCTCCCTCTCAATATTTTTTGATTAATTATAAAGTGATTAAAAATATTAAAAAATATAAACATTGTTTTAAAGTAATTAAATTTAACAAATTAACAATATTTAACATTATAGATAAATATTGTTTTGTTTTATTATTATTTATTCACTTTTTTGGCATTTTTTCCATCAATTTTAACAAAAATTGGTAAATATTTTTAAGAACTTTGAGTTTAAGTTGTTTAATCGCATAATTAGAATGTCTTAGGTTTTTTTAGTGGCTAAATCAATTTATGAATTCAAAAACATATTTTAAACAACAAAAAATCACAATTCCCCTTGAAATTGTATTACAGGATGAAAAAAATCATTTCATCTATTAATTAGACTATGGTTTGAATCCATTTTATCTATTAATTAAACTATGGTTTTTTTTTCAACTAAAAAACTTTAAAAAATGTAAAAACATGCAAATCTTATATTTTATATAAAATATTATATTCCAATTTATTTTTAATTATCTCATTCATATATATGTGAGAAAGAGAAAAAAAAAAATCATAGATCATAATAAGTTTAATTGAAACCAATATATTTTTTTAAACAATATTTATTTAAAAAAATAAATTATTAAAATATTAAAATTCATATTATGAAATAATGTTTATTAAATCTATTTAAAATATTAAAGTGTTAATATTTTTTTTCATTATTTGACTCTAAAACTACCATGTCTATAGCCATGTTTTTCAGGAATAATTGTATCTCAATTTTAATTTAATTTTCAGTAATTGTTAGGTGGATGGTAGGGATTTACACAAATCAAATGCTAAGATTAATTTCAAAATAGTTCTGTATTTTTTGCCCTTTTAATTAAATTCATTAATTAAAAAACTATCATATAAACAAATGTAATATGAAATGAGTTATAGTTTTTTGGACGTGTCTTATTGATAAGTTAAAATATTGTAAAAATACCTATTTACAAATTAAAATCCTCATAATAAAGTAGAGATGAATCTCTCTGTTTAAAAATCTTGTGACATTTTTTTTTTAATATATATATTTAATTTATGTACTAATTTGTTTTATGATTAATAATATTAATAATAATTTTAAACAAAATTATAATTTAATTAATTTATATGGCTTGTTTTAATTTTAATAATTTGAAATATATAGTAAATATTTTAATATCTATTATAGATATAGGCCTATTAACATTTATCAACCATAATTATACTTATTTTGATGATGATGGTTAACGTCGGCTGAGACCAAATAATGATCTATCGGACCTAAAGACAAATTATTTGTAAAAGGCTAGGAAGGTCAGTATTGTAACAAAGGTTTTGAAATTGAGATCTAATGTGGTTGTATGCAGGGCACTCTAAGAGGAAGTGGTTTTCATCCTCGATGCTCCTATTCTCACAAATATGGCAGATCCTTTCCATCCATGGCGTTTTAGGGACTGCCCAACGACCTGTTTCACTATGGTGCTCATGAGAATTCGTTCTAATCTTTGCTATATTAATTTTCTTCTTTGAGCTAGTTAAAATAGAGAGATACTTTTGA
>APFE030940163.1:0-41739 GCA_000404065.3 Pinus taeda
TCTATACAAAAATTTGAGAGAGAGAGAGAGAGAGAGAGAGAGAGAGAGAGAGGGGGGCTTTGGTTTGCGTGCTTGCCTTGAGAAACCTCTTTTTCCCTACAAAACACAAAACACAAAACCCAACACGGACATGCAAAGAAAAACGAACCTTATGGCTCGAAGTTAGATTTACCCAAAAAAGCTAAATATTTAAAAAAAAATTTAGCTTTAGCCGAAAAACTAAATATTTTTCTCAATGTTTCTGATTTTCCGAGATCACACTAAGGTGCAGGGAAAAGAGCATAAGCATGAGAAAAAAAATCCTTCCTTTCTGTTTCTGATTTGCCCAGATCGCACAGAGTCGCAGGGCAAAGAGCATACGCAGAAATGAAGGGTATAGATCCAGTTAAAAAAAAACTAAATAAACCGAAACCGAAATAAGCAGAGAGAAAATAACAGTAAACTGCAAATAAAGACTGTATACCTCCAGATCTTCTAAAAAATGACGCAGCTAGGGCTACCGGAAACCTTTTCGCGTGAAACGAAAGGGGTTCCTCACTAGAACAGATGCTGCCAACACAATAGAGCAGTCCTCTCGGCCCGAAAGCAGTCAGAAACGGCAGATCTAGGAGATGGTAGTCGCATGCAGTTCTACCGGATTCAGATTTGGATCAACAACGGACGCGGCCCTCAAATAGCTCTGATACAATGTAGGAATTTACAGGGTAAGTTCCTCAGACATAATACCGAAAGGACACCGCTCACAAACAGATCACAGATCAATACACCAGTATTTTGACGTGGTTAAAACCCTCAGAGAGGGAAACAGCCCACGGCCTGCGCCAACGTGGCTACTACAGGCAATTTATTAATAAAAGAATGAAAATTTACATAAGCTTCTCTCATGCACGGTTAACCTACAAATGACCCTCCATGCGCTTTCAATAGAATTCATGGATCAATCGGGTGTCAAGCCACGGATCAAGTGTCGGTAATACCGAGGAGAGAATGAACCGTCGGATCACTACATATCGTGACCGTCGGATTGTAAGTTACAAATGTACATAGTAAAGAAACACACTTTACCTAACTCTATACTAGACCAAGTTATACTTAACTATTCCTACGTGTCGGAATATCCTAACAGTCGCCAGTTTGTTATATGGAATTTTCACTATTGCAGGAAAAGGTGAATTCCCTAGATATAATGGTCTAATCTAGAACAACAGAAGACAAAGAGATTCCAATTTTCCTTAGAGAAATTAGAGAATGGGAAAGAAGCCTACCCAGAATCTATAGCAAGCCTTCCTTTCCTCCTTACTTGTAAGCTCCAACTCTAGCTCCAAGTGCTATAATTAGAACCTGCACACATGACTAAAACAAGCAAAGGAACCACAATTCACATAGCATAATCTAAAATATCTATTCAATGAGTCAGCATGGCATTGAAATACATGAGTGAAAACATAACACATCAAATATAGGAAAACAAGATGATCTTTGTATCAACAAATATAAGAGAGAGTTACAACCATAAATAGAAGTCTTACTTTGTAGATGTCTCCCCAAATTGACTTTCCCTTCCTTGTCAAAAATCACACCTCAACATCAACCCTAATGCATGAATATGGTGATTCCTTTAGGCTCAAAGCAGCAACATGAGGGTACTATCAATTGCCAAAAGCCAACCCCAATCTTATTTGAGGCAGTAAATTTATAAGAGGAGTGTGGTAGTTTAGGAATTCTTATCCAATTACCAATCTAGGCTTGAGATCCAATTACTATGGGAGGATGAGCTCAAGGGATAAGAGATGAGGTCTCCAAGATAGGATTAGGTAGGAATTCAAGCCTTCTATCCAAGGCAAATAGTTAAAACTACCTTGGAAGCTTCTTGAAGAGGAAGCTTCAAAAATATTTTTTATTTCTCCCCGAATTTCTAGAATAAATGCACCTACATAAGGGATAAACATATGTTTACCAGCACTGGGGAACAAGCATGCATCATGTGCTAAACGTAGGTGACCAGTTATGCAGGGAGAGTTGGGGCTAAAAATAGTGCTTTTGAGCAATTTGTCCTAGAAACTCAGACTTTTTGGAGAAGTGATGCTTAGGGCTTTGTGAAGGGATGATGAAAAAATGTTCATTAATGTTGATTGATCCAGTTTGTAGGCCTTTTAGGTTGATGTGAAAAAATGGCCTGTAACAATCCTCTTTATCCAACCTGTTTCCTAATCAAGATCTGTTGCCCTATGCCCCATTGGTCATTTCCTTCTGTCAATGGCTGACTGTAAGGGGTCTTTGTCTCTTCAAATCTGATAAAATATGAATAATCATAGCATTAACCTCTGCTTACTTTTCTTGTTCCCTAGAAATTCTTCCTTGTGGCTAAATTTTCCTATTATTATATTCCTTACAACTCCCGATATCTGATCTCAAACTTCTCAATGTATATGCCATCTGAGGGGAGTAATCATCACCATGCTTCTCATCTGATCTATAGGGAGAATCACATGAATTTTAGTCCACCCTTTTGCTTGTCATATTTGATCTTCTTCCTGCAAACATACTATGTCAGATAAACCAAATATAAACAAAATCAAATGTACCTCAATGAAGTTTAGGGAAAGCTATCTCATCTGCAAGGTCAATCCAGATTAGCACGATACATGTATATATACATAATAAAATCAACATGTCCATCATCCCAACAACAACATCATCAACTTCTACATGAGGGCACAACTCCAACAATGACCATCACCATGCATGCATAACAAGCACATATACAATCTACATGCATGCATGAAAAACCCATTCTACCCATCCAGTCCAAGTGTTGAACCTGAGAGCTTTGATACCACTCTGTAACCATCCCTGCCATATCTACCCAGGTTCACCATCTTGCCAAGGTAAACATGAGAGGAGGAGCCACTATAACATGAACAAACCTCCTAAGTATAGTTAAGGAAGTGGAATTGACAAACTAAAACTCTACTGACCTTCCTCAGGAGCTACAGGACCTCCAAGAGCCAAACAACCACTCTAGGTGCCCAAACCCTTAGCTAAATTGCTTTTCTATTGATCTGGACTCCCAATTTCTTGCATAAGAAGGCAAGCCAATGATTGTAACCATTTAGTCGCATGGATAAACCTGCCTCCCAGCGACTGCACTCTAGAATTCCAAGTTCTGTGCATGCGACCCCAGAATTTGAGTTACTTTTTCAGGGCTAATATTTAGTCCTCTACCCATAACTTGATAGAACTTTCTAGAATGATGAATGACACAAGGAAAAATCCATTAATGAAGAACTTAGTCAAGAACTTGACCTAACCAGGCCTAACCATGGCATAGATTTCATCAAACACATTATGAACTTGTAATCTACAGGTCATGAACACATATATAAACATAGGGGTCTCATACTTATCTGAAAATCATCATGAAGGTTTGATTCCATCTCACAATAGTTGCAATAACATCTATTATGTCATGCATTTAATAACCTTTTATTCACCAATCAAAACATGTTAAGAGACATAACTAGAATTTGTTATGAAACCATGCTTATAACCAACATATAACCAAAATAATAACAATGATAAAAAAACCATCAAAGACACATAAAAACAAGTAAAAATACTCATGAAAATACAAGATGAAAAGAGCTCTTATTAACATATGCAAAAGCCAACCAAGTCAGGGACTTCCATGTACCACCCAACCATAGATTGGGCTGAACCAAATCTTTCTTTCATCCAATCACCCCTGTGCCATATTCCAAGCATGAATGTGGGATTTCATGGAACAAACCAAGAAAAAACAAACCAGGGCTTCCAGAGGCGAAACCACCAACCCTCAACCAATGATTCCACCTCATGGTCGGACATCACTAACCATCACCAGATAGATCTCTACCAAAGCTATCCATGGCTCTAAAGCGTTTGTTCCAACCCGGCTCGAGGAATAGTAACTCAACCCACAACTACCACAGGGCTCCATAGTGTTTTTCCAACCAAGGCTCAAGGACTATTAACTCAACCCACAGTTGTTGCAGGGCTCTAGAGAATTTGTCCAACCAAGGGCTCTAGATCATTTTTCCAACCAATGCTTCCAGGACTAGTAACTCAACCCAAGTTATTCCAGGGCTTCTAGAGTGTTTGTCCAACCAAGGCTCCAGGAACTAATAACTCAACTCACAATCATAAGGAACATGAACACCAATCAGAGAATAATCAAGTGGGAAACCCACAACACCATGGCTATCCAATAAATGGAAAGGCTAGGCAAAACCACTGTCAATCGAGGCAATCCTCCATGTTAATGAAAGATCACAACCAAATAACCACATGCATACACCATTCATGCCAAAAATATCAAGGAAATCATACATGCAACTCAATACCTACAAATCAATCCAACTGTATCCGTTGATCCTGCTATCTACTTACACTTGCCTTCTTTCCTTTTTCCTTCTTTCTCCAAATCCAAATAATACCACAATGCTCCAAGAAAACTATAAGTGTCCAAGAGTATAAGAGAGTGAGAGAATATAGAGAGAGCTCCAAGCTAAAACTGGAAAAAAGTTGTAAATTGATCCTCATAAGCTTTTTTATCATTGAGGCCTTTATTTTCTTCAATTTCCTCAATTTTCCTTCAATTTTCCTCACATGTAAATTTGTGACCTTTCACCTTCCTTTTCTCCTAATTTTGTTTATTTCCATAAATAAAATGTCAATTAATGCCACTTTTCCTTTTCCAATGCCCTTGCCAATTCCCATAGCCATTTATTAATCAGAAGTGATCCCCCATCGCTATGTTTTGCCCAACATTTATCTTGGAATACATGTCCCATGACCTTGGTTATTATTTTTCCCTCATTAAATTTATTACTAGGATTTTTAATTGGGGTTGTTACAATTGCAAAGCAAGTCTTGACCCTTTCGGTGAAAATCTAGCTTTAATAAAAACCCTAAAGAAGAGCTAGAGAAATATACACATTCAGCTCTAGTAGCACATCTTCTCAATATTCAAAGTGGAAGCAAAGGTGGATATTAATCCCTATGAATGTGAGGTTGATGTTGTTGAGTTAAATAATTGGATACAACAAATATAAGCTTATTTTAGTGTCCATAATGTAACCAAATTGAGAAGATAACATTTACTATATTGAAGTTAGAGGGTCATGGCCAAACTTGGTGGGAAAGATACATAAGACACTTGTACTATATAATAATCCATTGATGAATAAGTGGGATATAAATACCACCTCAAGTCCTAGGTCCACCCCATTAATTATGAAGAGGACCAAAGGATTCATTAGTACTACTACCAAATAGAGAGAATAATAGAGTGCATAAGTTTACACTACTGAATTTAGAAAAAGAAAAAACATTTAGTTGAGAATCTCTCACAAGAATCAAGATGGAGTCATCAAGTATTCGAGTGGGAAACACAATGACTTAAGGAGGCAAGTAATGCTTGTTGGACCTAGGATCATTGATAAGCTTGAGTATAATAACAATGCATACCGATGGAAATAAGAAGGGGCAACCAAGCGGTTCAATATGCACATACCAACACATGCATTTCACAAGAAATGAGGAAGGAAGAAGTGGGAAAGGAAAAGGAAAGACTACCATCCCCATTATGCATAAATGCAAGGATCCAAGTAAGAATTATAATCATTCTAGCATAGATGGTCACAACAAAAATTCTAGAAGATACACCATGAGCTTCATCTAAGTAACCATAATAAGAAGTTCAAAAGGAAATTTTTAGGCATGGACTCAAGGAGTTAAAGAAAACAATTCATATGTAGAAGAAAAGGTTACTTGTAGCACAATGCATAAAGAGGTAAAAGGGGTAACCTTCAGCACAATGAAGATAGATGTGACAAAAATATTCCACATTAATATATATCTTGGAAAACAAATGTGGATGCTCTATTTAATTTTGGTTCACAAGCTAATCTCATAGTAGAGGACTTGGTAATCAAGCTTGGATTGGAAGTACATGACCATTCTATCATATCCCCAATGGAATAGGTGAATAGGGATGTAAAGTTGATAGTTATCAAACAATGCTAAATTATATTTGCTATTAATGAAAACCATATTGACTAAGTGTAGGTATATGTGGTACCACTTGGTGTATGTGCTATAGTTCTTAAAAGCCCCTACATGTACATCAGTGATGTTATTTTCATGCAAAGAGAAAACTAATATTACTTGATCAAGGATGGAAAATCCTTAATCATCAATTCACACAAAGGTAACTCTAATAACTCTTAGTGTTAATCAAGCAAAGACATTGGTTAGCTCAAATAATAATTTTATATTGATCTTGAGATGAAATCAGTAAGGGGATAATTTGGTAGAAGAAATACATCTCTAAAGAGATGCATAATAGGTTGGAACATTAGTTGGATGTTGCAATATTATAGATACATGTTCCAAGGAATCAGAGAATTATTATTCAAGAGGAAAGTGGGCCATGAGATAAAAATGTTGCATGATTATCCTAACCAAATGTAACAATATATAGACAAACCATGTTGGAAGCATAAGAATTGAAGAAGTGGTTACAAAATCTGTCAAAGAAGTGATCCATAAGAACAAGAATTTCACCTTGTGGGTCACTTATCATCACAATACCCAATAAGGATAGAACTTAGAGGATCCTGTGAATCAACTATGCAACTTTTCTGCAATATTTCCATCATGAATTTATACCCATTATCAAAGGTCAATGACTTGTTGGAGTCATCATAGCAATAAAAAAAACTTCACCAAACTGGATCTCAATTTGAGATACTACCAAGCATGAGTCAATGAAGAAAATGCCTAAGAGAGTGCCATCAATATAATGCAATATCTATATGAATTAATGGTAATTCATTTTGTTTTATGTAACGCACTCACTACATTTATGTATTTGATGAATGATGTATTGTATCACTACCTAGATTCATTTTTATTAATGTCCTTGGATGAGTTATTAATTTTTAGCTTTGGGGAAGAACATATATCATGTTTATATAGATGTTGGAGACACTAAAGAAACATAAGTTGTCGAAAAACATTAAAAAATGATTTTTTTTTTGAATAATCCTTGATGTACTTGGAATGTGTGATTGGAAAATGGTATCTCAAGATCGATCCCATGAACATGGAGACCATAATGAAATGAAAAAATCCTACTAATGCTACTAAAGTAAGGAGCTTTATGGGAGAAAAACAATACGTAGGAATTTCTTAGCATCATTTTTAGTTATAGCTACACCACTTCATGCTATATTTTCCAATTACAAGAGTTTCCAAGAGGATAATTAGCATAAGGAATTTTAGGAACTAAAATACAATATCAATCAAGCACCAATCCCAAAATTTCCCAATTTCCAACAACCATTCAAAGTGGACATAAATACACGTGGGTATGCTATGGGAGTGGTAATGATTCAAGGAGAGAATCTAATATCCCAACAATATAAGTTGTGACATCGAGTATTCATGAACTATCCCACATGTGACAATGAGATTTATGTTTTTGTGTACATTGCTATGAAATGGAAACATTATCGATTGGGAAAGGAGACCATCATCCAAAATGAACACCCCCTTGCAATAATTTGTTGGCCTAGAGTAACCTTCAACAAGAAAGAAATAATTACAAATGGATGTATTTTTTTAGCAATTTCATCTCATTATCAAAGATAAGAAATGAATTTCTGACAAGCTAAAAGACATAACATTTAGGCCACCAACAATTGGAATCATAACATTAGTTGTTAAAATTGGAAACTAGGGCCAAATTACACCTTGGATGGCTCATTTCATGGAGATGATGATTGCATTGAATTCCTATTTTTGAGAGGACCAAAATTGACCTAAAGATCATCTAATTTGGACAAGGGAAAGTATACTTTTGAATTATGATCCCACATGTGCATATTTAATCAAGTCGACCCTAAAGAAAATTGGACACCCTTGGAAGGATATAAATACAAGTGACCTCTACCTCATTTGGAAAATCATCTTGGATCTTTTTCTCTTTCTTTCTTTTTTGGCTCGCACAGGTTTGAGGTAGGTCTGTGGAGGAATGGGTTTGCACAAAGGTGAAATTGTAGGGTCTGAATCTCGCATCTATGTTTTAGGGTTTTGGGCCTTTGTCGCAGGCATGCCACAGAGAAATATTGACTACAGTCACTCGTTTCTAGGATCATCCATCCAATTAAAGCTTTTCAGTGGCACGCACAACATGTCCTCCATGCAACTAGCATCTAGGGTATGGTTTTTCAGTTGTCCAAAGTTTTCACTCGTTGACCACAGGGTTCGATAGTTGACTGCAGACAATGACAGTTTATTACATGCTTTTGAATCAAGGTTTTGAGTATGACCATGGTTTTGTTCATCTCATGGATATTGTTTACTTGATTTTTGTTGGATAGTTGTATGGATGAAGATATGGATCATTTTACTCTATTTTGTTGAATAATTCAATGACAATCTAATAAGAAGAATAATTTGAAAGTGTTTTCCCCATAGTGGTTTTTCTCCGGTCTCTGACCAATTCATGGTCTCTTTATGTGTGAATTATTTTATTCTATTGTTCCTTTATGTTCCGCTGCATTGTTGATGACGATATCTTTCTTTCTACATAGTTGCATATGTTGCTGAATAATGATGTTATGATGCAATTTGGGTGATTTTATTGTGTAAATGAAGAAATTCAATTATCAAAGCAAAGAATAATATAGCCCTAAGAAAAATTAACATGGAATCAGAACTAGGATGAAGAAAATTCATTGACGATCACCCCTATGGAGACACCTAAGATGGAAGCAGGAAAATATGGTGGAGACAAGATTACTAAGGTTTGAAGATAACCTTAGGCAATTTGATTATTAGGGTTTGATGGATACTATGAGGTTAGGGTTTGGAAGAAACCCTAGTTTATGGAAAAGATTTGATGAAGCCATAGATGGGATAATTTCTATTAGGTTTGTTTGTTGATGAATATATATTGAAGGAAACAAGTGGACGATGGACAGTGATGGCTCTTGAAGGTTGGTTCAAGAGAGATATGATCACCTTTCGTTGAAGATAAATACTTTTCAATTTATGGTGCTCCTTTATGTTTAGACCTATTGATCTTATTAGTGTTTTGATTATTACTTAGACTTCCTACATGTATATGTGAGTATTTGGCTACCTCTAACTTCTTAATGAGATATGATAAGTGGATCCTTCTTGAGGATCATATGAGATGCATGAAAGATGGCTAGTGCAGGAGGAGAAGAACTAGCATTGGGAGAGGTAAAGAGGCACTTGATGAATAGGTGAGAAAGAGCTACAGTTGCTAATGTAAAATAAGAAGATGCACAAGTATCTAAACACTACAAGATATGCATGTTATTATGTTTCATTTGCAATATTGATGGTAAGGTAAGCCCTAAGACATGCTTAGTATATCACCTTCACAAATGGCTCATGTATGTATATGAAAGGAAGTTTGATTCATGATACCTATGATGAAATGATGCACTTGGTAGTGAACAAATATCTTACCTTTAGACATGATGAACTTCTTGATTCTATGAAGCTACTTGATATTGATCTTTGATATATTGATATACTTGATGTTTTCTATCATTTTGGATATATTTAACCCATAAAGAAGGCTATCACCTTGATTCTAATAGATGGCAACTTGATATTATTGATAATGTTGTGAAAATCAATGTAGCCATGATGATAGAAGTGTAACAATGATATTGATATTCAATATATTTTGTTGACTGTGGATATGTTTTGATGTGCTTAGTAATTATGGCATATGGTAAAATTGAATTCCTTGACTTGATGGATTGAGTTATGTGACAAAGAAGTAATGTTGTGATCATTATTCTTGAATTGCACTCCTATTAGCTATATGACACTAACCCTTGATGAAATATTGATGTCATGATGTAATGGCAAAGTAGTTGATGCTAACATGATATAGCCATGATAAATATGTGATATAGTTTGACCTTATGATCTAATAGATCTGTTGATGCATGACAATATTATAGATAGGTTAATGACTTGAATGAAGATGACTAAAGTGGCTTCCCAATCAGAGGGAGAATCTATCCATAAGATCCCTACTCCTATTATCATTTGCATTATATGTATGGAATATTATTTATTGTTGAAGTAATAATTATGGACATGAATAAACAAATATCTGATATTGTTGGTCTGCAACAAAGATTTGGTCTAAGAAGAAAGGGTTTCCTTATTGTAATCCCCAACCACATGGAATAAAGCCTAGGGTGCAATTGTAGCATCTCAACTGCACAAGAGAAGGCCTATGGGTGTGGTTATGCCTATAGAACACAAAAGTGAAGTTTCGTGGATGAAATCAGAAGTACACCTGAAGAATGATAGTCCTACAAACATGGAGCAAAAAAAAAAAAGTTCTATGAGCATGGAAGTTTGAATGTTTTACTTACTATAATGTGAATATTTTGACTAAACTTGTCAGTGTTTGCAGGTGACCATGATATGCATATTAATATGTCATTATGATTCAACCATTGAGGCTTGTGCATGACAATATTTGATCATAGTTGCAAGGGTTTGACTAGATTTGGCTGCTCGATATAGATAAGCAGTGTTTGGAGTTTTGACATGATGCCTGATAATGGTTTAAAACTTTTCCTTGATGTTGAGACGTGCTTTGGGTTATATATATCACTATGATAGCAAATTTGGGATTTGACTTTATGACTAATGATTTGATTTAACAACTGATGTTTTTCCTTGATAACAATGTTATATGGTCATAGTGACTTTCAATGACTAATATTGGTATTACATAATGATTTTGTATGGACCTCATTGTCCTTGGAACAATGGTTGAAGTATAAAAAATGTGATTTAGGATGAAATAATCTCACAATATATGGATGGAACTTGCATGATTTATCCTTTGTGTATGAATTTGCATCTTGTGACATAAATGATTTATATGAAGTTTGGTTTGGAATTGCTTGGTAAATGACAATTTGTTGACATGAAAATAGATAAATCCATAACTTGATATTTGGATGTAAAATCTACCTGTCACCTGGTCCGAAAGAACTTGTTACAGTGATATTGATGATTTTGATATTAGTTTTGCTCTGGATTCTAAACTTTGATAAGTTGACTTAGTTGATTTGTGTAAGGCTAAGCATACTGGTTTGGTAAAATCTTATGTTTGCATATAACATTGTAAAAAGAAAGCTCCTCAAGCATCATATGTTCTCATTGAAAATTAACTAGTGAAGCCAGGAAGATGTGTCAATCCAAACCTCTACTTCAAAATTGGTCCAAGGTATGAATTTAATTTTTGTTTTATATACTGATGGTCTATTATTGACAGATAATGAGCCTCTGATAATCAAAATAAGAGGGAGATGGCCTCTGAAGTTAAAAATGAAGAATCATGGCATGATGAATTACTTTTTGATGTTTGGAAAAGAAAATCTATACCATTGAATAATTTTTGGAAAGTGGAAATGCAAATCCTTGGACACTCCAATTGAATTTCAATAAGTTATGAAGAGACATTGTTGAACTTGACTTGGAAACCAATAATTTATTGAAGCATTGATGTTCCATGTGGACACCTGTCTGTATGTATATATGTGTGTGTGTGTGTGTGTGTGTGTTTTCCATAGAACAACCTAAATGTATTCATGATTGATTCGCTTCATACACATTGAGTTGCCACAGAGTACCCTTCGAGATATTTACATGGGAAGATCAATTTTTGTTCTAAGACATTCTTCTTGTGATATGTGACTACATGGATGCACTGATGATGATTGGGATTGTTATTGACGTGATGAGAAAATCTGAGTGTTGTCTTAGCATGAGATATTTCATGATATTTTGATGATAAGTCCATAGTTTCAAGCACGACCGAGGTTGAGTATGAATTTTCTAGCATGACTAACTACGGGGCAGGATGAAGAAGCTCTTTGGAGAGATGTTTGAGTAGGTTCTGAATATTACATGGATACATTGTGATGACAAAGAGTGGGATTTGATTGGTAGATAATCCCATATACAGCTAGGACTGAGATACCTTCATATATTGAGACAATGTTGTTTTACGAGACAAGCTTAGGCTTATGGTTGGTACCTCTGTGAGAGGGAGGATGAATAAGGTATCCTTTTGTGATATATATTATATATATATATAATATAATTATATTATATTAAATATATTTATTTATTTATTTATTTCAATATGATATTTTATTTGATGACATGCATGAATAGGAGACTGCTATTGTTGTGACATGATGATTAAGATGATACCAGATGTGAGCATGATGATATGTTTTTGATCTATAGAGAGCATCATTGATCAAGGACACTGAGCAAGATCTTCCCCCCTGTATGAGCTCACAAGTTGTGGAATTGAGATGGAGGGCTCTTGGGGTTGAGGGATCTTTGAACAATAGGGTATGATCTCTATCTGTTACCCATAGGTTCAAAGATGTTGCTCCCCTATCTTGGTATTTTCAAAGTATATCCCAATAGACATCATACCCACAAGTCAGGCTTGTTGGGATTATCCCTCCCCATCTGGCCAATGAGTTGAGGAGGCTGGGGGAATGTGATCCTTACCTTTTGGTAAGTTAGTTATCTATCCCAAGATTGAATTATGATGTAGGTGTTCTACCACATGACTCTTGAGGGTCATTGTTGGGCAGATCGACAAGCAATAGGATCAGTTGAGATGTGCTCCCCTATATCAACTATTTCTACATATGGGGTTGGAGATGTTTTTCTCCCCCATGATATTCTGGGTTGAGACTGAGCTCCCCAATGTGGTTTCAGGTTAAGATGTTCTCCTTGATGTTGTTCCAGATTGGGTTAGGCTCTCTGATGTTGATGTAGGTTGTAGATTTGGCTCCCCGCTGATGTTTCTTGGTTAGTAGCATTGGGCTCCCCGTTGATAGAGATTTTGGGGGGTAGAAGTGGCTTCCTGATGGATAGAGGGTGGTAGATTGAGCCCCCCTCTAATGTCAAATCCTTCTTCTTTTAGATTCAAGAATGTTCAGCATATGGGTAGGGACAATCAAGGGATAAGCAGGAATAAGAAAAAGATGAACTGAGATGAACAATGATTATACATGATGATGAGATACTTGATATTGGATATGATTTGATGACAGGATATACATGACAAGATGTAGGTGCAATTCTCCCTAGTTGAGAGGGAGTGTTAAAATTGGCATCTAGGGCCAAATTCCAGTTTGTAAAACTCATTCCATGGAGATGATGATTTCATTGAATTCATCTTTTTAAGAGGACCAAATTTGACCTAAAGATAGTCTAATTTGGAAAAGGGAAAGTATATTTTTGAATTATGATCCCACATGTGCATATTTGATCAGGTTGACCCTAAAGAAAATTGGACACCCTTGGAAGGCACAAATACAAGTGACCTCTACCTCATTTGGATAATCATATTGGATCATTTTCTATTTCTTTTTTTGGGTTCGCACACGTTTGAGGTAGGTCTACAGAGAAATGGGTTTGCACGAAGGTGAAATTGCAGGGTCTGAAGCTCACATCTTCATTTTAGGGTTTTGGGCCTCACACGCAAACATACCATCGAGAGATATCGACTATATTCACTCACTATCAGGCTCATCCGTGCGACTGGAGCCTTTCAATCACACACACAACATATCATCCATGCGACCGACATCTAGGGTTTGGTTTTTTAGTTGTCCAAAGTTTTCTCTCATTGACCGCAAGGTTCAATAGTTGACCAAAGACAATGACAATCGATTACAGGCTTCTGAATCAAGGTTTTGGGCATGAGCATGGTTGGATTCATCTCATGGATATTGTTTAGTTGATTTTTTTTGGATAGTAGTATGGATGAAGATATGGATCAATGTACTCTTTTGTTGAATCATTCAATGACAATCTAACAAGAAGAAGATTTGAAAGGGTTTTCTCCATAGTGGGATTTTCCCTAGCTTCCAACCAATCCTCGTGTCTCTATGTGTGAATGTTTTTCTTCTATTGTTCATTTATGTTCCATTGCATTGGTGATGATATTGTTCTTTCTATATAGTTGCATATGTTTTTGAATAATGTTGTTATGGTGCAATTGGGTTGATTTTAATGTATAAACGAAGAAATGCATTTATCAAAGAAAAGAACAATATATCGGTAAGAAAAATTAACATTAGTTACACTTATGCACACAAATCCTTCTATTTATCAATCATATAAAGAGAAGTACACATAAGAGGGGGACTTTAAGAAGATATTTAAATGGTTGCAAGGTCAACCTCATGAAGAAGGTCGAAAAATAAGACTATCTATTACCTCCAAGATGAGTTTCTCTACATGTTTGGTAAGTTGTGTGTTTCCAAATGCACATAACACATCTTACAAAAACAATCTCATACCTCCAAAAATGCATTTCATTTTGATGATGGAAATATGGTATCCAACTTTTATGCATATTGCCCCAAAATGTAAGAAAAGGTGGTTAAGTTCATTAGATGATACATATATTTTTTCAATCAATAAACCAAGTAATATAAAAAAAGGATTATACAGTCAATTGAAAATGACTATTAGGCCATGGGAAAGTATTTCCATGGACTTTATGGGTGGCTTTCCAAGTTTGAAGCAAATATATGGCTATCTAACTCTTTGTGGTGATGGGAATATTCAGTGAGATGTGTAACCTAATGCATTTTAAAAAGATCATAAAAGTATAGGAAGTAATAATCATGTTATTTCAACAAGGTTGGGTGTGATTTACTTTACCACACAACATTATCTCTAATGTAGATACTATAATCCTATGTGCATTTTTAACTACAATGTGGGAGAAGAATGATGTAAAATGAAAATATCTACAACCTTTCTGTAATGTCCCTTTTTGACCCTTAGAAGCAAAAGGAGGTTGATTCATAGCCTATTTAGATTCCATGTGCTATTAACCATGGAAATAAAGGGGTCACTATAAAAAGATAAATGATAATTAAATAAAAAGAGTAAAATGCCACTTTCTAGAAATTAAGTGAGCCATGGTATTACCCATGGTTTTTGGAGGAGGAAATTATTATTAAAAAAGGTGAAGGTGATTAAGGGACGACATGAGAATAAATTATTGAAGAAATTGACAAGGAATTCAATGGGCTACTAAGAAAATAAGGAAACTTAATATTTGTAGTTTTTATGTTGAAATACACACCCTAGTTGTTCAAGACCATGAGTTTTGGTGTTTGAAAGACACACCCTAGTTGTTTGAATACCATGAGTTTTGATGTTGAAAGACACACCCTGATTGATCTAACATTTTCTGGTCCCCAATTCCTCGAGAGATGCATTGTACATTCTTGCTGGACTGAATTTACCATTGTTGAGTAGTGGAGTGCTTGAATTAATTTCTAACTATTGAGTAAGGCTGCAATCAAACCCTACCATGGAGGAAAATACTCATTTTCAGTGGCCGCATCTCGAGTTTTGTTGCAAGCTGAATTCATTAGTGGCAAGGGCTGAATTAAATGTGTTTACAACAATTGAGTTCATGGTTTTGAGGGACGATTTTGTACTTGTTAGTGAGGGTCAAGTTCAATACAAATTAGAGAGTCTATAAACAAGTATTTGAGAGCTTAATTGTTCTTTTAGAGCCAGCCAATACCTTCATTCCAGGCATGTTGAATCATTGCATCTCAAGAACCCTACATATTGAAGAAATTCCAGACCGAGTTTCTTGAACAATTGGGGGAGTAGAATTGCCAGAACCAAGTAATTCGTGGGGGTTGAATTACCTTAATTCAGGAGGGAAAATTTACATTTTGGAGACAAGTTGATTTATGACTCAGTAAGTAACTCAAACAAGGATCACGCTCCACCTTTAGGGAGGTCGATTTAGGGTTCTTATTTTTGGGCTACATTATCAGTTCCAAGTGATCAATTTCTCCATCTTTGAGAAGTTGAATCAACAATGTTTTCAGGAGGTGGCATTTGGAAAATACTTCAATCAATTTTTACGTCTAAAATTTGTGTAAATTTCCTCCAAGAATTCCATCAATAAAATAATATTGGAATTGCAACAATTATCTGATTTCCCAGTTTGCAATTTTATTTAATAGTTGTTTCAAGAAGAAAAAACCTCCATTTTCTATTAAAACCCAAAGACAGTTACAATTATGTGGGACTAAAATTCCAAATTCTGGTAAGATTACATAACAGAATGGGCAAGATCACAAAAATCTTTGAGACAAGAAGAACTCAAAGAAAAGAAAAGAGTATCTCTCTTTACAAAATATGAAGAAGAACAAACACCAAATGGGAAGCACAAGAGCAAGAGCAATGGAAATGATAGAGCACCAAAAAAGAGTCAGAGTAATAGAGTTAGAAATACATTGAAAGAAGGAAACACCAGACAACAAACTGAGGCCATGAAATATCATGGGAATTTTATTTAATAGGTGGTAATTCCTAGTGTATGAGCTTGTGAAGATATTATGGTAAATTTTGAATGAAAATTTAATGCCATAATTTTATCAAGAAAAACCCTAATATTTGGTGGAATAATATAAAAGGAATATTACATTTTCATCCTCAAATAGTTGTATAGATAGAAGTGGTGAACAATATAATTTGTAAAAGGAATATTACATTTTCATCCTTAAATAGTGCTATAGATAGAAGTGGGGAACAATACAATTTCTAAAGTGGTAATAATTAGAAGCACCAATTACTATAATTTGTGGATGTAGCATCGTTAATTTTCATTTCTATAACCCTTTTTCACTTGATTAAATTTTTATGTTGGTGTGGATAAAGTTTTTTTTACATGATGTTTTATTGTATAAATGGTGTTGGAAATATTTAAAAAAATTAGTATTATTGTTTGTAGTATTTCTATGTCATGGTTGTTTTGATGTGCATTTTATTTGCATCACTATGATCCATTATGCATTGTATGCATCATATTAGCATAGAGTTAGTGTCTCGTTCATAAACATATCACATTTTGATAACATATTTAATTATATAAGAAAAGGTGCAATAAAATTGTTCTTGTATTTTGACATAGTTCTAATGCCATCTTCTAAGGAGTTCTATTTGATCATTGCCAAAAAAGAAGTGTGTAGAATCTATTCTGAGTATCATAAGGTGATTGTGAAGGGAACAATAATGATTTGATGTGAAGAATCATAAGATAACTATTAAGGGAATACTAGTATAGAACAAGAGGCTAAAAACATATTTATTTATATGGAAATTATACACCATCCTTATACCTATCTCTTCTTTGCAAATTTTAGGATAATACATTACACTAAAGAGGAAAACCACCATTCAAAATATCACCCAAGTACTTAGTTTTTCCATACACCACTTATGCTAATTAATTATTCCCTATAAACTTATTTGATTTTGGTGGACCTGATAAGATCTTAATAAGACATACTCAATGACATATCTAGGAACATGGACTTCACTCTTCTTGCATTCACTATTTTTGTCATAAACACCATCTTTGGATTCATCATTACCCTTTTGTGGCATAATCAACCGCCCTAGTGCATTGTGAGGATGGTTGGGTACTTAAAATTTTCCTTCATCAATGCAACAATTACCTCTATTACCAATTTACCTTATTTCCAATTTAAAATAGGTTAAAAGAAAAAAATAAATTATTTTCAACCACCCTAGTGCATTGTGAGGATGACTGGGTACTTAAAATTTTCCTTCATCAATGCAACAATTACCTCTATTACCAATTTGCCTTATTTCCAATTTAAAATAGGTTAAAATAAAAAATAAATTATTTTCTTTATTTATCACCTTGGAACAATCACCAAAAATTCTAGAAAATTTGAGATGTACTCATCATATCCTCTCAAAAAATACCTATCTTGAACTTGTTTATTTTTTCTATATGAAACACCTTATATCAAAGACCATTTAATTTTCTATGTGACACATCCTATATCTCGCCTCCTTTTTTATTTATTTTTGTTTGACAACCTGTATCACACTTCAAAAATTTATGTCTCTAGAATATTACATCCTTTTTAGCTTTGTGTGCAAATATTTTTTATATTATTTCTATATTGCATCTCTTAAACTTTTTGGATGATGCATAATATCATGAAGGATGGCTTTTAATGCACTTTATCACATTCAACTAAAATATGGAGTACTACAATATAGTGCATGAGTGAAGGTTTTAACCCAATACAAATAATACCTACAAACAAATTCTTAAAAAAATAAAAAAATAATATATCTATATCTATATATATGATGATAGTAATCTATATATATATAATAATATATATAAAAATATTATATAATAAAATATATATATAAATAAATATAATATAACTAATTATATATATATATAATATAATATTAAATATAATAATACAAGAAACATAAAAATAGCACAAATATTTTCTCCTGGAACCAAAAAGGGAAAAACCAATTGATTTTTTATAATATTCCTTTTAATATTACAATAATTATATTTATGTCAAATCATTCTACTAAATTGTTGGCATACACTTAACCAAAGCATTATACTAAATCATTGGCGTACACTTATCTCTTGCATTCTACTAAATCATTGGAGTACACTTAACTTGAGACATTTACAAGTATACTCTACATCATGACTATCTCCTGTAAGGAATGTATAAACCCAGATATCGGGCTTAATCTAGCTACAACTTGGATTCTTTCTCAACTCCCTTTATTTCACTTTTGTTCTCATCTTTAATACATCATTCCACTTGCATCCTATAACATATATATTTGATAACAATATGTAATATGCATCTTTTATTAGATCCAATTCAAAAATATTTCTTGCTACATATTTTGCAATCTCTACATTATAATTAATGTTATCAGAACCAAGCAAGACACCTTCGACACTAGCATCAAGGCTATAATGCCATCTTTTCAATGAAGTTAAGAGGATCAACTAGGTACTCAACATGGCTAAGGTGGTTAACCACATGCACATAGTGCTCCATTCTAGGTGCGATGTGATAATATCCCATCATGTTATCACAATATTTCAATTTAGTTCAGAGTTGAATATGACACTAACAATCTCAAGAAAATAAATACTACATGTACTCTCACTATTAAAATTAAACACACCATTTCAGAAGAAACTTTTTCCTTCATTAAACAAATGTATTTTAATGATAACATGGTATATTATATTAACAAAACTGTGTAATAGCATAGTGAAAGTACAACCATAGTTTCCAATAGCATTAATTACTTTTTTTTTTTAAACTACATTATTTTGTCCAAACTGATTATGTCTCTAGCCTACTGCTATGCTCAAGTAATGTCTATATAGATACAATTTAAAGAAAATGCCTAAAACATAACAATAATTTGCTAGCAATGAACAAAATTTATGCTCCTAGTAATCTATTATAATTATATTGTTAGTTAAGGCTACTCGATTAAGATTGAGTAATCCAATTGAAGTAAGTTGTGTTGAGTTGGATGAAAACACTTGAATTTTGTGGTCCTTACCTTCTATTTATTGCATGGCTTGACTATTTTGCACTTGGAGCTTGAGCTGCTAAAGTTTTGTTTTAAAATATTGTAATTATTGGCGTTGAGTAGATAATATGTAGGTTAGTGTGTCCACTTGCATAGTTAATCAATCAAAATTCCTACTTAATAGAATAATCTCTATTCTAACATCTTCTTCTACCACCTGTGATTCCTTTCATATGCTTCATTTCTTCCCTTTTTTGTCCTCCATTCCCACATGGTAATTTTTTTTTTATTGGTGTGTGGAAATAATTTCCTATACTCTTTCTCCCCAATTACTAGTTGCATCAATTGCCTTAAGAATCAACTAGAAGGATATAAAGTAGAGGGGATAGAGGGAATCCTTGTCAGAGACCATGAGAGGTTGTGAAAAATATTGTTGATATACTATTAACCAAGGGAAAAATCCATGGAGAACTTATACATGTTGAAATCTAAGCAATGAATTCGAGACTAAATCCATATTTATGAAGGACATCAAAGAGGATGCAATGGCTGCCCCAATCAAAGGATTTTTCCATATCCAATTTTATGAACATTCCTTTCTCTCCATGCATTTTGCTTGAATGAATTTCTTTTTGAACTAGTATAATATTGTTTACAATCTACCTTTTTTCGAATAAATTTTCTTTGGTTTTATGAAATTAGCTTTCAGAAAGGAAGATTTATTCTATTTGAGATACTTTTTTATATGATCTTCTATGAATCATTACAAAGAGACATGGGTTTAAATATATCAACGTAGGATGGATTAACTTCACTTGGAATTAGTGCTAGAAATGTTTAATTGATCCCTTTGATTTTTGAAAGTTTTTGGACATAGGATGTAATTCTTGTTAAACCCTTCTTGATTATTGTCCAACAATGTTGTAAAAATGGGCAGAAAATCCATCTGGTCCTAGTGGTTTTTTGGGATTAAATGAATTCAATACATCCCAAACTTCATTAGTTATAATTAGTTAGCTCAATTTTTCATTTTCCTCTTGGGTAAATCAATGACGGATATGCTCCAACATTTTTTCTCTAGTATTTTCCTCCATAGAAGGCTACTCTCTATATAAATTGGAATAGTGGTCTATTGTAACCCCTTTAACTTGATTGTAGGTAATCAAATTCCCACCCTCAGTTGTAGTTATTTTACAAATATTGTTCCTCTAGATTTTCTGCTTGGCTTGTCTTAGGAAAAACTTTGTGTTTATATCTCCCGCCTTCAACCATATACTCCTAGACTTAAGATGCCAAATTTCCTCCTCATTTCTTAATTTAGTTTGTAATTTTTGAAAAGCTAATATATATATATATATATTTTCCATTAGCGGACTTTGGTGACTATTAGTTATTCCATTTTTTCTTGAGTTTATTTTAACTGGAGGTTCAATATGAGAATAGACTCCTTATGTTTTTCTTGATCATATTGAACCTAGATTTTAAGTGTTTCCTTAAAATTTTTATAATTTTCTCATAGGCATATATAGACAATACATCTATCCATTGATTCCACACATTTAAGACAAGTTCAAAGAATTATTAATTCTACGTCTATATGGGATTGTAGTGGAATGGAAGAGGTCCATAATTCTCAAGAGAGGATAGTGTAGGAGATATTGGTATATGATTAGAACCTGACCAAGTGAGGATTTGAGATATGGATGTGATGTTTTCTTCTAGGAAGGAGTTATTAACAAGGAATTTGTTAAGCCTAGAAACAATGTGTCTGGGTCATAAATGTCTATTGAACTAGGTGAATTTTCATTTTATTGGATTAAGATCAACAAGGTGAAGGGACGAGATAAGTTTTTCTCATTTTCCTCTAAAGGCGATATTTTCTCATTTTTCTGTAAAATGGATCCCCTACCAATGAGCCCCCCCCATTTTTTCCTAGCCATGAATGGTGGCGTTGAGGTATCCTGCATAAATATTGTTTTTTTCCTAGATTGTATCTTTCAATCCTGATAGAGAATTCTAGCATGGAACTTTATTTGGATATGAACTTGGCATGTACACCTTGAAAATATTGACAATATTACTTGATGTGTTATGAAGAAATCTTACAATGATCCAATGCATTGAGGATAGTTCCTGTTACCTTTCAAACTAGAAGGGGATCCCTAAAAGGGAAATGCTAGGCCAAGGGCAACAAATGGAGACTTAGCCCAGTGTCACCTCAGATAAGGCTCACCTCTTTTTACAAACTTTCACCAGTGGGAGGAGACCCGGTATATTATGGAGTCACCGATGAAGGATAATTCAATGAATGATGTGGAGTAACCCAAACAAACTCTTTCTTGAAAGCGATAGAAAGATAAGGCTTGCTTGCCTTCTAAGCAAAGTGAAATGTCTTCTAGGAAAGGAAGGGAGGAGTAAAGGGTTGGTTTGATGGGATATGACTTGTGAACGAACTTCCCAATACCTAAAATCCTATTGTAATTGGTATCTCAGATGGTTCTTGAAAAATTGTCCTTTCAAAGGAATGGGACCACACAGGGCCAAGTGGACCCAGTCTAGGGTACAAGGAAGGAATATAGAAATCGATGATATTCTTACCCTAGACAAGGTGGGGGAAAGGATCAGAGAAAGAATTTTCACTTGAAGGTGTTGGATTGACCCTATGAGGTACTAGCCTTAGGAATGTCAAGGAAAAGTTTGATCCTGGAGCTAGGCTTGGATTTTATCTCAACTCCACCACTGGAATGGCTTCAAAATTGGAAGAAAGCTTGAGGAAACACCAGCACAGGAGACCCTAGGAAATCAAGCTTTTTTGGAGGGCTAGCTTGTCAGAAAATTTATGCCCTAGGTACCCTAGCTTGGCTAGACCTAGAAGGAGGTGAAAGAATGTGGTTTTTAGTGAACACCCTTGGTATATCAATGCCTTAATATTTAGGAGAATGTAGTATATTATGAGTATGAGTAGGATTTCTTGATTCCCAATCAAGGAGGCCTCAAGATAACTTCGTTGGCCTTTTACATCAAGGAGAAGAAACCTTGCAACTTTTATACTTTGATGTATAAAGGAAATGGCTTATCGAGGTCAAATTATTTGGTTGAATTACCCCTAGGAGATTCCACTCATATTATATGGCCCATACATTGAGAGATTCTATAACAAAGATAAATTCCACGATTTAAAGTAGTAAATGCATGCAACAATTAGCCCTGGAATAGTGAAAATCCCAGTTCAATGTATATGACAAAGTAAAACAAGAATAACATTAAAATCATGTACTTACATGTAATATATTATATCCAACCATTCACAATTGACAAGAGATAAGCTCCAAGAGAAGATAGACCAATATCCACACATCAAAATTCATTTGTAAATCTCCAAGTCATCCTCTAGAAAAAGTGAAAAAATCTCAAGAGAGAGAAATGCTCTAAACCAAGATAATGATGAGAAAATAAGCTCATCTCACTTGTATTTATACACAAATTAGGAGTTCAAATTAGCTTCCTTGGGCTACATAAGCCCCAAAAAATAAAATAATGTTCTAATGACTCAACTTTTGGTGACAAACCCGCCAAACTAGCTCATAAATGAAAAAGTAAGCCTCTCAAGAGGTCAAATAATAATCTATGCATGTCGTAGGACCCTCTAAGAGGCCTAATGAGGTCCATGGGTGCCACAATGAAGAATAGGACCCTCAAAAGTAGTGGACAAGGGGTTGGCCCTTTATAATAACCTATGGTGCTCCAAATGACATGTGGGGGCACACAAGTATCCTTATGGGTTTCCAAATAAATCGAATATGCATGTATATCACCTACAAGGGTTAGGATGATGGTGTAGGTGATTCCACATCATCGCGCAAGTCCTGGATCATCTGCCAAGTGTATGGTGTAATTCTAGGGCTAGATAGGCATGATGGATCAGGTGTATCCTCATACAATAAGTGAACCACGAGCAATATCTGAATGGTTGTGGGGATCCATAGAGTGAAATCTGCTGCTATGGAGGCCCATGGCTCTCAATTATCACCCTACATGTTCTAATGTAGCCCTCTAGAGGATTAGGACCCCGTATAGGGAGACCAAACCCAAGATGGACACTATCTACAATCCTACATAAGATCTAATGCATCCCCTATCCTTCCAGAACAACGTCATTAGAGAAATCTAGTAAATGAGCTTACCAAATCATTGACCATAGGTGGGGACTTCATAATGGCCTACCCTTCCATAATGGGTTTCAGGATATGCCAATGTCTCCTAAACTCCAAATGGGGTTAACCAATAACACTATTAGGTGGTTTCTACTTCTAAAGGGGGTAATATAGTCAAGGTACATCCTTCAAAAGGTGGTGGTTGTGGAAGATAGGTGAATGAAGTAGGGAATGAGAAAGGGTAGCCCTGGGTCACATGTCGAGGTACAAGGGTATCTAATAAGAGGGAAGCCCACACTTGGGTTTATAATGTATAGGAGGGAGAGATTGTGGTACATGAGGTGCCCCGACCTTGATTTTTCCACCCTACTTTATATGCTTTTTTCCTTTTTATGATTTTATTTGGTTAACCACTTGGGGCTCAAGGGGTAAGAACATGATGTATACGATATAGCAATGAATACCCCCTTTAAGGTGGGGCGATCATTTCCCACTAGGGGTTTGGATAATCATGGGTTCCTATATGACTCCTTCACATAACCTGTAGGAGCCAGGGTGATGGCCATGATGATGGGGTAGAGCTCATGTATTGGCTTTTTCCCATGTGCTAAATGTATTTCTCTTGGCCATCTTTTGCATTTTGTGGTACATTTTCCTATTGAATGTGGCCATATATTATTTGACCTTTCTTTTAAGCTACATCAACCTCCAGCCTTCATTCGGGGCCATGACCCAAGATGCAGGCAAGGGGAAGGGGAAAGATAGCCCTATGTGGACCCAATGGAGGAATGTGGGCCCAGGCGGGAGAAATGATGAATGTGGTAATAATGAATGAAAGAGGGTAATATAAGAAGATAAGGGAGTGGGACCACGCAACCAAAATCGAGGTTTTAAGTTAAATACCATCCCTAGAACCAAATGGTCAATAAAAGAGATTCCACGGGACTAGAATCCAAGGTTAATTACTACAAGGGGTCTAGGGGACAAAAGCACAGACCTAGCCCATTCTTTCCACTAAATCCCCCCATTAATCCATGCCCAAAAGTGTCTATGATAAGAAAACTACAATATTCAATTTCCAAATGAAAAGGCATACCTTTAGATTTGGGAGGCCCACCTTCAAACATACGGTCATGGTAGGTCGATGAGGGACCACATGGCTAGCTTAGGTGGCAGAGATATGACATGATGAGCTAGCTGGTGGCTACAAGGGGCTGTTGGATGTCGGCTGGGCACCATCTTGGAGAAATTTTTTATCCTAGGGATATTACCCACAAAATGGTGGGCAATAGTTCCTAGATGAATTGGAAGTCGGATCATTACCATATGCATAATCCTCTTGATGCTCATTTTGAACTAATAATTTTTTTCATATTATTTTTCTAAACTATGTTTCTTTTATGGAGGGTTACTTTTTCCTCTTGTAGAAGAATAATTTGAGGATTCACTGCTTTGATTATGTTATTTACTATTTTCCATTTTTCATCACTCCCCAAACCTATACAGTTCTAAGAGAGAAATTTCATAGTTTATTATTTTTTTTAGAAGGTCCTCCCACAGGAGGAACTAAAGCACCTTTAAAGTTTCTAGTGTTTCTACTACAATATCCCTCTATAGTGTGTTGGGTACCCATTCCTTTATCGTAGTTTTCATGTTCTTCCTTCTTTTCCTTATTATATTTTCTTCCCAATTTATTTATGTATTTTATAACTCATAAATCTTTTGTTGCATTGTCCTCTTATTGCTCCTCTATTTGTTCAACTGCTGGAAGAACTAGAGCAATACTAGATCTAGGGATCCCTGTGATTTTGGAGATTGCAGGGATTGCTTCTTGAGATGGGGGGGGGGGGGGGGGGTGATGGTTTCCATTGAATGAAAGAGGGAATACTCCAATAGAGGAATTCCTTTTAATTTTTATCCCTCATTATATCTTAGATATTAGTTTCTAGAGATTTAATTGACACAAGACTTCATATCCATTGATGTGTGAGGAGGAAGGAATTCCCCTTTTAGAGGGCGAGGGATTTTTTAGGGGTTATTTTTATGGGGGATATTGTGAGCCAAGGGGGAAGGTGAGGGATGAAAATTGAGGGAGTTTGGGGCTTTTCCCTTATATTACTCATCTCCTTATAGGTTGTTGATATTATTCTCCCTACTTGGCCTATTTCTCCTCTCTGGGAATTTTTGGGAAATATCTTGCAAAATGGCCATATTCATGACAACTTTTGCATTTGAATAAAAATATGATCATAATCCACCTTTCGAATAAAATTCCAAATGTCTAGGTTGAATTGAATGGCTAATGGCATCCCTTTTTCTAAGTCCACTTCTACACATACTATGGCACAAACGAACTTTCCATATTTGGGTTCAACTTTATCTATACATTTCCCTAGTGCATTTCCTATATTTTTGAAGGTGTCCTCATTTCAACAATTAAGGGTTAAATACATATTCTTGGCCCAAACCATGATTATCGAAGCTATATCACCTTTAGGATTAAAGTCAAGGTTTCATCTATTCAAATATATTCCTTATGTTTCCATGTTGTATGGGCCACACCTAAAAATTAATTCCCTATCTTCTTTTTCTTGAAACATGAATGTGAAAAATCCTTTTGCATAAAAAGATAATGAAAGCTTACCTTTTATCAACTTCTGCCAATTTTAATTTGTTGAGGATGCTAGCATTGAATGAGAAGGCAATATTCCTGTGAATTTTCCAATGAGCCCCCATTCTACAAGATGGAGTGCCATAATGTAAGATTGTGAACGAATTAGAACTTTATGGATCTCCCCCAAAATTTTTACGAACTTGGACTAGGGGTTTTTCCAAATCTAGTATGAGCTAAGATAAATGTGTTAAATGTACCTATGTTTATTAAGAGAGGAGGAGGAGGTAGGTCTCCTCATAAGGTGTGACTCATATTTGGAAGCTAAGTGTGCAAGGGTTAGGGTTTCACATGTGGATAACTATAGCAAAAAAAGCATGATGCCAATGTGCATTAACTATATACCATTTTTATGAGGAAGCTTCAAATTATAAAATGTTGATATAATTGAGGAGAGATATATAGGTATTCATAAAACTCTTTCCTTCATTGCATAATTAGGGGTTATACATTGGACATGTTTAATACTATATTGCAAATATTATGGTGCAATGAGGTATTTTCAAGAACGTGAAACATGTTAAATGCTTATTTATTCTATATTGTTAAGTCTAAAGATGGGACATGCATTCCAAGGCTAAATACCTAACTCTACTTACAAGGGTGAGGGTATTGTAAATAAAATATACTCACTATTAAAATATTTATAGGATTCAAAAATCCTATTTAGCAAGGAAGTCAAAGATAGAGTATAGGACTTAGCTCATGCCAACACCTTAGCTCACAATATTTTTTTTGCAAGGAATAATCGCACATATGAATTCTTTCCAGAAAATATGAGAAACAAAAAAATTATTTAAAAAATATCAATATGTTTCATTAACCAAGATTACCCTTGAATCACACAAGAAATTTGGAGAAGATTATTATCATTATCTCCTCCCTTTTTGTTTTCTCCAACATCCTTCTTCCCATCACCATTCATTTTATCACCACCACCACTATCTTCTTCTCACCTCTTCTTTTCCCCTCCTTCATGTTCCCAAATGGCTCCATCCTTATTATGTGGGATGATATCCACATAATTTCTAGTCCTTTTTTGGAGGTAAAAAATGTCTCATAATTATTATAATGAATGAATGGATTGAAAGTAAGGATTAGAGCAAGATATAATATATATATATATTATATATATATATATATATATATATATATATATATATATATTATATAGGTTGACTAAGAGGTTAGGTGTGGGATTTGGAATCCAAGCAAATAATTTTTTTTTGGTTACTTGGAGTTTGTGTATTGAAGAGTAGAAATCATATTGGGGATAGTAAAGGATGCTCCACTGATGATGTGGGTTGATATCGTCAACTAGTTCACTTTCATTGTGTTATTATTATTATTGAATGTGGGATTAGAACCATTGTTGTTACTTTGGAATGCACCAAAACAACACGAAAATGTATCTCAGAAGAAAATCATCTTTTTTTATATACATTAAACACCTTTAGTTTATCTACAAAAATCATTGAGGAGGTTGGTAAGCCTTCAAAATATGAAGAATAAGAGAAAGTGTTAGATAATGCTATAGAAAACAAGAGAAAAACAAGACTGAAAAAAGTAAGGATTACAATGAGTTATACAAATATTTTTGATTTTGGTTAACCATGAGGGGAGTTGTGAGATCTAGAAGGCAAGAAAGGTTTTCTTTTTCTTGGAAATTATATATCATAGAGTAGAAATTGTGTTGAAGACAATTATGGAATATTTTCCTTATACGTGGGTTTCCATGCTCAATTGGTCCATTCTCAGCGTTGTATCAAATGTGGTGATTAGAATCATTATTGTTACTTTTGGATGCAGTTTTTTAAATAACCACACTAAAGATATAGGTATATTAAATGGAAAAATCCTCATAATATATAGGAAAATTTGAAGGCTATTTTATCAATAATATAATATATACATCTAATTTTCTGGCTCAAGTGCTCAATTTGCATATATCCTTTGTTAAGGATTCACAAAAAAAACTTATTGAGAAGGTTGAAAGGGGATGATAGAATGACCTCAAGAAATTTGAGCTTTCTAGTATTTTTCTTGCACCAATGCTTTATTGAGACAACATTTTAAAATGCAATTCCATACCATCCTTGTAATATGTATGAAAAACCTCACGATAAATTTAGTGGAAATCCATACAAATTAATTTTATAAAACATGAATTATAAAAAGTGATGAAGAAAAAGATAATATGGTATATTTATTGGCCTAATTAATAACTCCTCAAATTATCACTAAAAATACTAGAAATGTATAACACATGCAAATAACTCTCTTGATCATGAAATTTAGTCGTGTCCCACCTTCTTTCTTCCCACATAATTTCACAATTTCTTTCATAACTTTGTAATCCAACAACGTCAAGGATTTGACAAATCCAAAAAGCCATAATTTCTAACTAAGTAAACAATTGGGCCATATTTCAAAAAATAATTTAAAGTTAATATATATTGCTTATTGGTGCTCAGTAGTGAAACCTTCCAACATGAAATAAAAGCAGTTTAACACAAGTTGACTAGATATTAGGCTTGCAACCTTGTTGTAAAGATCTAAATAACACATGCAAGCCAAGTAGCTAAAGCTCAACCATAAATCCAATATGTAGTGCATTATTAGAATATGAATAAAAATCATGGGAAAAAAATGAACTGCAACCTTAAGCATACCTTTGGATCATGATCACCTTTGTTTCTCACACTACGTCCATATATTATTTTAATATTTTGATTTCAAAATGTCAAAGGCAACAATAAAAAATTGCAAGTAGTTCTTTTTAATTGAAGCGTTCAGAAAACTAACCATCAAAATTTGTGCTTTATTTCCATATTATCTACACATATGAATTTATCATTGAGATAATAGCCTTCATCACTAAATATAGTTTACATGTACAGAAGAATGTAGTACAATATCTTCATTATTTGGAAAACCATTGTAACAAGCTATAATATTGAAGTGTGGGTGTTAAGACAATGAGAATACATTGATAACATTGCCACTATCTCTTTTCACTCTCTCCTGAGATGTAACAACCCATTTTCATTGAGAATCAAGAAATAATGGTACCTTTTGGTGTAGGGTTTATTGTGCTTCAAGTAATAAGCTGAGCATCTCCTGATTGCCTGGTTTAGGCAACAACTCCCTTCCATTTCCCCTTAAGATGTCCATGCATATGTTTTGTATTTTTTTGGGGGAACACATTAGAAATTATAGCATATTTAAGACTAAGAGATTAATTATACTTATTCTAATATTATAATATATGCATAGATAATATAAATATTTTTATATTGTTTTCTTTAATTTTTCTTTGTGATGTATATATAATAGAAAGCATAAAATATTATCAATAAAAATGTCTCACCATTAAGAAGTGCATGATCATTGTTTTTCTATTTTCTTACTCCATTAACTTGATTTTTTGGTTTATATCCATTAAATCTAGAGGAGGATTAATGTGTGCTCTACTATTTCTAGAATCATATGTCTATACTTGAGTTGTCTTCTTTCCTCTTCTTAAGTTCACTATAGTACTTAATGGCTTGATATAAGAATGCTTTGTTTGTTTGTTTGTTTGTTTGTTTTTCTTTTTTGAGATATTGGTTACTTTTGTAGCTCAAAGAATTTAGGATGAAATTTTGCAAGATCTTTCTCCTACTAAACATAGTGGTTGTAGAAAAATAAGGGTTGTAATATTTATTTGACTATGTCAAGGAAACTTGTGCTTTGATGCATTAAAACTACAAATAAATGCAAAATCTATGTTTTTTGTGATTTGACTCATGAAAAACGTATTGTTTTTCATCCTAGCTAGATATAAAATTGAGAATAAAATTCAATACATATTAACCACATTATTATGTAAATGAAACTATATCTTACATGTATGCTATAAAATAAACTGCAGAGAGAGTTGCAACAAAATATTTTTTCTTGGTGTGAAACTCACATGTATACATTAACTATAGAACGTACATTCCACATAGGAAAATGTAGGAAACTGGCTATTATCCAGTGTTGAGATTTCCACTGTTGAAGCATATGCAATATAGAAGGGGACAAAAAGACATATAAGCCTTTGCAGTCCCCCTTTGAACCTACTATTTAGTCCCCATATCCTCTCCAAACCTTTCTACTATTAGTCAATATTTCGTCCTCACCCAACTTTATCTCTAGGAGAAGGAGGATAAGAGGGTTTTCAACATTAATTAGGCTTCTTTCATTTGAAATCATCTTTTCATTTTCTATCCCCCTACATTTCCAAGGGACCACCTTCATCATTTTCTTAAGGATTTGATGTTACCCCCTTGAGGGAGATCAATCCACTTTGCTTCCTTAACATTCGTGTTCCTCAGTGCAATGTTGTTTGAATAGTCAGTTGCACCCCTAACTATTTTTCCTTATCAACCTATTCAGTCTAGAGATCAAAGTTATTCTTTCCCCCTACTCTCTTGGAAGTTTGTTTGTGTTCAATGTCTCTTTCAATATTTCCATTCGACTTCTAATATGCTAACTAGGGGACACCTTAGGTATTTTTGGAATATTAGGGAGAAAGGAACACCTCCTCTTCTTCCTCAGATTTCCCTTCCCCCTATTTTGGTTTTTTCATAGGAATATCTTCTAAATTTGGCACTCCAATATCATCTTCTTACACTTCTTTATTATTCTCCTTATCCAAAGGATCTACCAAGTTTCCTTATCCCTCTTCAAGATTTTCTGAGTATTTTCATGCATCAAAATGCCTTTTTGTGGATCCTTTATGATGGGATTGTTGATTAGATGAAGAGTTCTCTTTCAAAGTACATTAGGGAGAGGGAACATGTTTTGTTCCCTTGTTTTTGGATGTGGGACCTTTTGAGGATTTTTCTTCCTAGTAGGACCTCTTCATCTTTTGGATTTTTGCCTTTGATCCACTTGTTATTATTGTTTTTGTTGATCTTTATCTTTGGACGAATTTCTAGTCAATTACCCATATTCATGACAAAATTTGCATTTAAAGGGAAGTTAATCATAGTATAAATATCGGTTGAAGGACCAATTGTTTAGGGCTAATTGAATTTCCTTTAGAAGACCTTTCTCTGAAATGATCACCACACAAATTTGGTCATAGGAAAACATGTTATATTTTGTCTCTGCTAGATCTATGTATTTTTAAGTGCATTCCCAATATTTTTAAAAATTTCCTCATTCTAGCAATGAAGAGGAAGATAGGGGAGCTTAACCCATATTGGCACCATCGAGAGGATGAATTTTTGTGAGCTAAAATTTGGATTCCAATGATCCATATAGAGCAATTGATCCCCCATAAAACAAGGCCCACTTCCAATTATTAGATCCATATCAACCTTTTCATCAAAGTAAAAGGTAACCATTTCCCAAAAAATGAAACAATCACCTTTTCCTTTATCAGAGGCCTCTAGATTTTATCAAACCACAGGGAATTTTGGTAGGGATAGATCCCTATAAAATTCCCTAGTAGACATTGATATACTAAATACAAAGCCATTGAACATGACTAGTTAGAATTAATAGCTATGTTGGGTATATCATCAATTTTTTTCATAAGTGTGGTGATTCATGGTTTTGGATTTCTAGGGAGAATGGAAAAGAGTGCATTAAATGCGCCTGTGTCTAGAACTTGGGAAGGTGGGGGGGAATTTCCCCCCTCAAAGCATCATGCCTACATAACACTTGCAACTAATCATCTAGAGTTTTTGGAGAAGTAAAGCATGCCTTCAAATGCTAAGGATTATGTTATTAAGAATATAATATTATTATATAAAATTACTTTTATTATTTTTATATTCAATATAATAATAATAAAATTAAATTAAAACTTACATTGATGGGGGTGGATGAATGAAGTAAGAGGGATTTAGAGAGGGGTGCTGACCACCCCATTTACTCCCATGGTGTTTAAGGTGAGGAGTGGTGTGACACACCATCCCCATGCATGATACATGTGTGGTTATTACCATTCAATAACCAAATTTTCAAGTTCCTTTAGTATTTATCAAGGAGAGTATGCAAAGTGAGGGTTTAGATGGGTGCAGGGATGCTGCCTCATCATCCTTGCAATTTGACATGTCATTCTCCAATTTGGAAATTTCCTAATTGAGTGGGGTTTCTTTGTGAGATTTGGGTGTGGTCTAGGTGGTGTTTTCATGTAATCCCTTATCTCCTCAATAGGTGTTACTAGTGTGCAATTTTTCATCTTCGGTTGCTAGGGGAGAAGAGCTAACTCAAGCAAGACAACTGTTTGGAAGCTTTCGAACTAGAAATCCTCAACTCTTGTAAAACATGGGAGCTTCGAGCATGCAACTATAGCTGAGGTCGTATGGTGTTTTCAAACTAAATTTAAGGTAATTTTGGGTGTATGGTTTAGCTATATTAGATACATTGTTACAGTTTATTGCAAGATCTTCACATGTTTTTTGTGGTTTCAAGGTGCAAAGTCATATTTTAGGGGGTTTTGTTGTTTCTCTATTTCAATGGGTTTCTCCAATTTATTTTGGGTTATCGTTCGCCCCCCCTCTTCTTTTTTTTTTTTTTTTTTTTTTTTTGGGGCTGGGTTTTATGCCAAGTGCATGGAATCATTCTTATCTTTCTCGTTGCCTCATTTGACTCTTAGAGGTTTTTGACGTTACTAGAAATCCATCAACCAAGAGGGTCTCCCCGATATGACGTCCCAATTAGACCTCACACTGTTTGGAGTAGGAGCCCCAACCAGAAATACGACATGTTACCCTTACTCTTAGGAATCTTCCTTGGATGAATTTATTAACATAAGATATTATAGGAACAATATTTGAAACAAGAAAGTAAGTTGACACTATGAGGAATATAATTACAATGTATATAAGGTGCTTTCATGGCAAGGAAAGAGGGAGTGAGCATGTAGAAGAAAATCAATAGTACCATCCTAAAAAAGACACACAAGATCATAACAAGATCATTAATTAACCAAAAAAGTAGTTTACAAGACAACAATGATCATAAAAGAAAGTAACGATGCATATCCAACAAGATACATACCAAAGCCAACGAAATCATTCATTTTCATTATATAGTATGTGTTAACATAAACTTACACATTAAACAATGAAAGAATAGTCTGACAATCATTCACGACATATGCATCAAAGTGATTTGCCTCTATGAGATTCATATATCAAGTGAAAACCCCAAGATATACAATTACAATGTTGCCACACTAACCCTAATGGTGGAACATTAAGTCACCACTTACTCCTCTAAAGAAATATATTCTCTCCTATGCTAAGATAGATAAGCATAGGTGGAAAGTTCAAGTCCCTAAATTCCTTTCTCTTGAGCTATGAGGTTGTATTTACAACAAATTAGGTGACTCTCCACCTCCCATGTGACTCTTGACCTTCCTCACGACTCTTAATCTTCTACTATGACTTTTTGAATTATTATATGACCTTTGAGCTTCTATACGAAATTATAACTTTGTAGTGACTCTTCATATTCCATGTGGGACCTTTGGGCTTCCACACATATTACATTCTCTCATATTTTGAAATTACATAATAGCATTCCACATATGACGTAGCAAAATATATTGAATCATATGAATTTTGTAATGACACCTGGGCAATCCATGACTTGGAAATGATGATATGGAATTTATTGTAAAGTGTCAATGCCAAGCTTCTCTTCTTGTTGCTATGACCTTGAATTCTTCAAGATGGATCTTTACTTGTTATTTATCTTCATCCTCTAAAGGATCTAGATGAATGTTAGAACCTTCCAAGTCAACAGATATGCTACCATTCTGTCATGGTCTAGGATTTCTTCATATTCTTCATGATGGTTCTTCCTTTTTCTCCTTCTATGCAAGTCCTCTCTTTCAGCCTCTTCTTGATGACTTCCCCTGTATCTTCATGATAAACCTTCCCTGTGTTTCATCTTTATCCTCCTAAAGCTTAGATGATATGGAGTCTTCCTTGTGATTTTGACCTTCAATCTTCCATTATGATCTAGTATCCCTCCATCTTATTGGTTGATAGTCCCTTCATGGTTCCAACTTCATAATTGTCTTCCTTCATGATCTTCTGGGCATCCTCCTTGAGCATCATCCTATCATGTCAAGATACTAATACCTACAAATAGGATTCAGTCATGACAAGAATACATTAGTCCCAAAATATCCTAGTCTATTATGTTTCATGTTGCATGCTGAGAGAGCTGAGACAAAGTGTAGGACTAAGCAGGAGGCTTGGGAATTGTGCATTGCATAAGAGAAAGAGGCAATGATGAGGGTCTAGTCATTGTGACTTTTGTGGTGAAGTAAAATTCTAAGTGTGGACACAAACAATTCCTCTAGCCTGAGAGTAGGTTTAGCTACAAACAAGACATTCTATGGAAGATTTCCTTAGGTTAGAACCAATTAAGAGGGCCTACCTCTTAGTACCCTTATCCCGTTTGGTGATGGACTTACTTCCTGGTGGGCTCTAGTATTGCAGCAATAATGCTGCAACTCCTGGGACTCCCTTCTTTACTTTTATCAACCCCGTAGTTCGTAACAAACTTGGAAGCGACGGTGTTGTATGCACAAGCACTAGCTCTTGCCGCAACTGTCACTTGGTCAGCTGGCACAAGTCCGCTAGGGGCTCAAGCCAACTTCTATGAGTTTTGAGAAGAAGCTTGCTAACTGATGGATGGAATCTAGTCTTGAAGGAGGCTAATCTATTTGCGAAAAGAGATTGAAAAACTGAAGGAAAGCGTAAACCCTAGCAAACCCTAATTCTACCAGCTAGTCCTACTGACGCAAAGAAGAGAATGAAAACTACTGAAAGAGATGCCATTACTTATAAGAAGGTAAAATACATGTGTCTAGACTACCTCTATCTGAAGAAAACATCTTTTTGTATTTTTGATTAAGTCGTCAGTTTCATCATGCATATGCTTTCATTGTTCTTGACTTGCACGGGGCGAATCAATGAGGGAAATGTTGGAAGAGGTCGGGAAGGTTTAGAAAGGGTCTAAGAGTCCCTAAACCCCTTCAGAGATTTCACAAGTTTGGCTACCAAGAAACCTCATTTGTGAGCTTCTACAGGAAGTCTGCAGGGGTTCTACAGGATGTTCAGGAATTTCTACAGGATGTTTAGAAATTTCTACAGGATGTTTAGAAATGGGATTTTTGGAGGATGGATGAGTGAGGGAAGATGAAGGAATGGATGTGGAGGTAGGATAAGGGTTTGAAGTAGCCCAGGGACTGGTGGATGGAGTGGGGAGAAGGTGTAGATGGCTGAATTGGCTCAAAGAAGGCTGAAACAATGGTTGCACAAAAAGGTAGGGTTACGTGGGCAAGAGGAAAAATGTGAGATGAGGAACCTAGTTAGGAGATGGAACAGATGGCTCTGATGAAGCTTGGGTGGATGAAAAAGTGGTAGAGATGCTCTGCACCGTGCACTTTCAACTGAATCAATAAAGTCTTGCAATTAATCAAAGTCCTAGTTAATCTAATCTAGCTAATAATAAAGTGAGTGAACAGTAGCTTTATTTGAAAGGGAACCATATATATCAACTATGCAATGAAACATTTCAAATATCTGAACTTGTAAGCAACTTCTGCAAATGAAAACAGTACACTAATGATTGCATGGCAAAGCAAGAATAATGTTTTTGTTTGGGACAACACGGTTACTTCAATTCCAGTCCGTGATACAATGAGGAAGAGGTGAAACCAAAAGTGTTTGTTGGCCCTTTTTCTGGAGCTTTTTCGCTGTTATTATCCTACCAACCTATTCTAAACATCTGAAGCAATTCTAACCATAAACAGTGACCTAGTTAATCAACACAACTTAATCTGCCTAACAGAAATACGTTGAAAATGCATAAAAGGAAAAACAACGATGCATAAAGGAAAGATAACAGTACATAAAGGAGGCCCTAGGCTCTCAGGTTGGGCCCAACCTTGAGAGCTATGGCTCCTATAGAGAACTCAGAGTTGATATAAAATAGGACTGCTTATCATTATCAAAAAATAGTCATCAGTCAAAAGTTATGCCAAAATGGCTACAAGAAAACGAGCTAAAAATGACAGCACTGTAGTGCAAAAAATGCAATGGTTTCAAAAGTCCCTTACGAAGGCTGAGGCCTTCTCATTTATACACCACGAGGGCCATAGCAGGCCTCCTAAATCTAAGGGACTCGGCTGTCCCAACTGTTAGTAGACAGTCCCTTTTCCAAAATCTGCTTGGCTTCCTTCAAGATCCGTTTTTGGTGGCCTATGAGCTCGGAGTTGGGGGTGGAGATCATGAGGAAGGGCTATTTAATGTCATAGACAATCCCCCTATGAATCCTCACCTCAAGCTTGGCTGTCACCTAGCCCATGATTGCTCAGTTTTTCTCCAACATGTGTCAAAAAACCTGAAATAAGCACGTGTTAGCCACCTAGGAAGAGTGACCACCCTTATTTGTACAAATGACATAAACATACTAAAAAATAATCCATAATCTATGAAAAATGGAGCATTGAACAAGGATAGAACAAGGATAATTAGGCAAAATGAGCCCAATAAGTTACCCAATTTGGGGCTCATCATCACCCCCCTGCTAAATGGGTTGCTCATCCTCTGAGCAACTAGTCCAGCTCCTCGTCCTTATTTGCTTTGATCACCTCCCTCACATCCCAGGCTTCTTAAGTAGTATCCTCTTCACTGTCATGGAATCCAGCCTTTCTTTCGACCTCTTCCCACTGCTTATGCTCTTCTTCTTCTGTTCCTCCTTCTAACAACCCCAAAAGCAAAGGTGGACTTAACTTGAGGCCTATCCAGCTGGCCTGAAGATTCTGCATAGACTTTTTGTAGAGAGGCACTCGTGTTAAGGCCTCCCTCATTCTAGTTGGAGTGTGGTATTCCCTAACTTTGAGGCTGTGGGAGAATGTGTTCCACCTACGGGTGCAAGCATGAACACAGTTGTCCCCCAATAGTTGCTCCATATCCTCGAAGTGTGCTATGGCTTGAGCCTGCCGATCCATGTACTCTAACAGGGCCTGAGAGTTGGTTGCTAGGTGCTGGTGGGCGGATATCAATGCTGAGGGGTCCCCTGGCTTTGCTCTAATGAGAAGTGGTTCCTGTAGTTCTCGGTCCATGATATTTCTGACCTCCGCTGCTCTCTTTTCTTTGTGGTTTAGCCATGAGGTCATTGCCATAAGCTACATGTCCCCTACTGCTGTGTTGGGGTCCCACGAGGTCATGTTTGGAAGGGACAAATTATGAAGGTAGAACTCTAATAGCTTGGCCTTGTCTTCTGAGGAACTGCTGTTACATAAATCCATAAACTGTCGGGGGTTTTGGATTTGGGTGATACCCCTCTATGCCAACGTGTTGATTTGAAATTGCAGCCATTGATCCTTGAGGTATAGGCCGTAAGATTTGGCCGACTGCCTACATTGCAGAGCTTCCATTGCCCAACTGGCCATGCAGGCCAGTTGTGCCTCCTTCTCTTGTATTTGCTGTTTTAGAGATTGTATCTCTAGGCCTGCTTGCAATTCCCTTTCCTGTAGTTGCCAGTTTAGTGCCTCAAGTTCAACTTGCATTCCTTCTTTTCCCTAAGGCTCTTCTGTGGTGTCCTTGGCTGCTGTGGCCTCTTCTTTCCTCTGTCCTTGTAGCTGTAGCTGCTGTCTAAGCAGCTCATTCTCTTCTTGTAGCTTGGCCTATTGGGAGCTCTCCACATGCCGTACCTTTGCCAATTCTCTTTTGGCTTCCTTGAGCTTTTCCTCCAGAGGGCCTATATCTACCACCCCCTTGGATTTACGATCTTCATCCAAGTGTGGGTCCGTACTCTTTCTTCCTCTAGTGCTAGGAAAAGTGGCACTGTGAATTTTTGAGGAATGATTTTCCCGGCTTCTAAGAAGTTATAATAAGAGCCCAGGCTGGGTTGGGGGCTTGTTTCCATAATGGTATAAGCCTCCTCTTCCTCCTATGATGACTTGGCTGCTTTTTCTTCCATCTTTTCAGTCTCTTTTAGCCTAGCCAAAGTTTCTTGTAGAGCAGCCTCGACATCTTGTAGAGAGGCCTCCGAGTTCAATTTCTCCATCCTTTCCTTCCATGTGGATGTCTTTGGGCTTCCCCGCTCATATGTTATAGATGTCTTTTGTTTGGATGGGGTGTCTTCAATTGTAATTGGTTGTTTGGACTGTTTCTCCTTTGGTCTACCGGTTTTAATCCTTGTGCTTCTTCTCGCCTTAAAATACATGGAAGGCTCCCTCTTCCGTTTTTCTTTTTGCTTTGGAGAGGTGCTGAGGGCAGCCAGCATAGTTGTTGCCTCCCTAGCTAGAATCTCAGGAGATTATTCCTTCCCTTGCCCTTTCTTCGGACTTCCTGTAGAAAGTCCTGTACTGACTGGTTTCTGGCTTCCTGTAGAAGCAATTTTTGGACTTCCTGTAGAAATGGCCTTCTGGATTCCTGTAGAACCAGTTGGCACTGTTTTGGCCTACTTGGCTGGGGGTGCTTTTTCCTTTAGCTTGGCTGTGGCTTCCATAGGTGTGCCTTCACTTACTTGGACTTTTTCAGTCCTTTCTGCCCTGCTCTGCAACCTTTTCTCCTCGGGTGATTGTGTCATTTTACCACCCACTGTTTTGGCCTCAGCAACTTGGCCTTTCTCTCGTGTCTCTTTCTGTCCTTGCTTTGGTGGTTTGCCCAGGGTTTCCAGACCCTTAGCTTTCTCTTCTGCCTCAGTGTGCTCCTTCTCCTCGCTGCTGGAGGAAGTGAGCTCCTCGGCCAAAATTCGGATGTCATCATCGTTAGACATATTTCGAAAAATTTCCCAGGAGAGAGGGACAGTGTAGGTATGGAGTGCATCTTCCACGAGGAGCTTGATAAGCCCATGATGGGCCAGCTGGTCTGGTGTTCCCTCCCTCAGCTTTGTGGCACACTCAATCAAGGATTGCAGGAGGAAGTAGGGGATGCTCAACTTTTTTTTTGTGGGCAGATCCATTTGGTGCTTGAGTTCAGTTAGCAAACGGAAATGATAACCATATACGATGCTGAACCGCCCCTCACAGGTAATATATTTCATAATTTGGAGGCTGAATTCGCTCCAAAATGGTTGTAGGCTAGTTCTTCGGACCCCATCCTTATCCTCTGAAAACTGTTCCTCTAGTAAGAAGAACTCCTTTTTAGCCTTTTGGCCTAATTTCCTCTCCTCTTTATCCCAGGGTACCCCCATCGGTAGATCAGTGACTTTGCTAATGAGCTGTGGGGTGAGTCTTAGGGTCAATCCTCTGAAGTTGAAAGTGGCTAGTGTCTTTGATTTCGGCTTCAGGGACCTTAGGAATTCCTCTGCGATTTCATCATCGTGACCTTGAATTTTGTCACAGAATGTCATCCAGTGTGCACGGGAAAATAAGTCTACCACCTCAAGAGTTTCTCGTAGTTTCTTGGAGTCCGAGGGTTCCTTTCTGATAAACCCTCCTAGCATGGTGAAAAATACTCTGTTTTTGCTTGCGCTTTGAGCAGAAAGGGAATTCTATGTGTGTTTCCTTCTCAGAACGTTGAAAACGGTATCTTCAGGCTACTTTGTATCAATTCCTTGGTTTTGAAACTTGACTGCCCGTGTACAGAAGGATGACTCGGGTTTTCTCTAAACAGAGTGCAGAGCTATGTTTCCAACGTACACATAATCATGTGAAATTCACAATTTTTTTCACCGGTTAGCCTTGACAGTGTCTCAACTTCTCTACAGGAGGAATTTAACTTAGGACTCGTGGAGAAAATCTTAGATGCAAACCAACGAAGACAATTTCATGCAACCATAAGTAAACTGCTTTTGGATTCACAGACAGACTTGCTTTTAAATTTTTTTCTACCCCAGCACATCAAATTCACTAGCTTTTGAACTATTTTGCATGGGAATGGTGTGTTCGGGCCTACCTCTCTGAGAATTGCCACCCTCGACGTAAACAGTCCAAGCTTCTTCGTAATGTCGGGTTTCCTGTAGCGCACCTTCCTGTAGAAATCTTTTCCGGCTTCTGGAGGACGTCATAGTGGTTCTGGACGAGTCTGAGCTACGAAGGACGTTGGAACAGACCGAGAAGCTCGGGCTAACAACTTGCAGAGGAGGAGGACGCGTACTCGGCTACAAAAACGGTTGCAAGTGCGAATGACAGTAGTTTACCGTGAGTTATTCGACCGGCCAATTTGAATTGCTACGGAATTCATGGCGCGGGGGTGAGCTGTCTAGGCCGATCCATTGGCCGATGTCACAGCCATCATTCCTCGGCGTGTCTCTGACCACCGAATCCTTCCTTCTGCATTCATCGCCGCCATTTCTGTCACACTGTCGATTCTCCCCGACTGGACACTTCCCACGTGTCAACTGCCCGTATTTTTTGCATAACCAAGCTCATTCGGATCCTACGAGGCCATCCGACTGGCTGTGGGTGGCCAGTTGACTAGCCACCAAACTTGTTCAATCCGCCCATTTCACAGTCATGCAAATTTTAGAGTATAGATCATGAAATTCGACGAATAAGGTTAGGCACTTACCTGTGCGGCCTTGGACGTGTTTTGCAGGCTTCGGGACGTGGAATGCTGGATTTGCTTGCTGCTGCTTCGTGCACGGGTGCTGGAGATCCTCTTTCATTGGCTGATGCTGGATACAAGACCTCAAGACCCGACCCTCTGGTGGTGAATGCTACATGCACCGACTTCGTTTGATGTGAGCTGCTGGTGTCTCCATGGGATGTGCTCTAGCCGGATCAACTGCTACAGGATTCCTGTAGGACATCCCGTAGCCATTTCTCCTCCTGGGATGCATGCTGAAACAAAAAAAATTGCATTCATAGATGAAGGGTCCTGATGGAGCCTTGACAGGTAAAGTGTACGAGCCTTTGCATGCTTTATTTTTCACTTGAAAAAACAAATTTTGATTTGAGAAAACAAGATTCTTGTATGACTGTGCAGGTATATTCAACCATATGGTGGCAATGGTGGTGGAAGGAGATGAAACAAGTGGAGGATGGAAGAAAAGAGTGGTTGCATGCCTCATCAATAGATTTCAAGCTTCAAATGCATCTCCATAATCGATTCTGGCCTGCCCAAAGGCTCTACAGGATGTTTCCTGTAGAAATGCAGAACTTCGTGTAGAAAGTCCTGTAGCTTCCTATAGAAGGTTGAACCACGACCAAATTGTTTCCGAATCCTGAAAAAAATGAGTGTCCATGGAGGGAGTGTATGTGAGGATGCCTGGTAACTTGGTAGGGACCCCTGTCCTTATGTTGGGAGGCCTCCTTTCTGCATTGTATTCCTGCAACCTGCAACAAATTCCAGGGATTAAACTTGCTTTTTTCTCTGTTTCTTCCTTCTTTTTCTTTTTTTTTTTTTTCTCTTTTTC
>APFE030940163.1:54985-80951 GCA_000404065.3 Pinus taeda
ATATGCTATACTTTCTTGCTTACTATGGTACAAATGATTTGTTTTAGTTTTTCACATGTTTCGTAAATGTCTATCCAACACATAATTAGCTAACACATCTATCAATGTATTCATGTGTCTGGGAATATGATGATATGTAATGTAATCAAAATTTATTTCTAGTAGACGAATACGTAGATACATTCTCAATATTTGAGGGTTTCTGGTGGAATATTGCCCATTGAGTTGAAGGACAACAAGTTGTGAATCCAGGCTAACAACCAATTCCCGAGTGTCAAGAGAAATGGAATCTGACAATAATTTGATAACTGCGTTGTATTCGGCAATGTTATTAGTTGTACGACCTAAAGCAATACCTTGAAGATCAATAAACTCACCATGAGGGTCATAAATGGCCCATGCCGCAGAGGATAGATTCTGGGTACTACGGCAAGAACCATTAGCGAAACTAATGTGAGGAGTCACAGACATTTGCAAAGTAGGGAAAAACATAGTAAATAGGAAAGTTGTTTGAAAACTAACACACCAAACCACATTGCACAAAAATGAATGACACACTAATGTACATAAGTGACCATTCAAGATAACCTAAGCACAATACTTTGTGAGAGAGTCCATGCTTGGACTCGGGTAATCAATCAACACAGATGACCACCAGATTTTTACCATTGACATGACGAGTAAGCATTGAATCAGCCAAATAATAGAGGATAACTCATATAAGGCTTTTCCTCCATGCCCCCTGGGTGAGGGAGGGTTACAAGTCATATGACAACCCCATTGCAAGAATGGGAAATCGGTAAAAACTGGTGAAGGGAGAAAAACCCTGAATCCACAAGGGGATAAAGGTGCCCTCAGTTGAAATATCTTGACAATGGAAGGCGAAATTGACACGTCAATAGGCAATGGAGAAGAGAACTTCTCAAGACACATAGACATGACTACCGAGCTAGGTAGGAATGAGGAATGATGATGAGTATTGTGCCATTGTGGTTCCTCCAAAGACATTACTTCTATGATACTTTCGTCAAAAAGAAAAGTATTGGCTAAGGGATCAGGAGATTTCGAAGCACCAAGCCACGGGAATTGAGAATATGTATCGAGAGATGTCCTCGAAACAGGAAAATAAAAGGATACATAACCTGAGGTTGAAACCATTTCCACATAATTTATTTCGGCAGGACTAAGTGGCATTACCTTGCCCCAAGTATCAATAAGATCGGGTGAAGGTATGACCCAAGGATCATATTTGATGGAGATCATGTTGATAGAGGCAACATGAGGAGGTGGGAGCGGAAAAATTTCCATCAAGGTAGAATCTTTAAAAAGTCCTGCCCCCACACCCTCATAAGGAGCACCAGTGTGCTTGACATATGGAACATTGCCATCAGAAGAGGAAGAGGCAAAGAAGGATAGTTGGTCAATTGTGACTATATTCCCTTGATGGGGAAAATGATTCACGCAAAACAAGGAGGAGGCTACAACATGCATGACATGGGTCCAACTCCGGCCGAGTAGAAGATTATAATTGAGATTAGTGTCAATAATATCTACTTAGACATGTACTGTCTTGCCTTCCAAAGTTATGGCAAGGTTGGGTAATACACCGAATGGACGTGAATCACACCCATCAAAAGCTTCCAACGTGTTAGAGGATTGGTTCAAAGTAGCAGAACCGGTTTCCTTCTAGCAAGCGACTGACATGATGCAGGTAGAAGCACCTTCATCGATGACCATCCTATGAATGGTTTTCTCATTGATGATTACCTAAATGAGAAAAGAAATGTGATGAGGCAGTGGCCAAATGTGGTTCTCTAGATCAAAACATATCAAATTAGAATCAGTAGGATCAATACCTCCAATAGCAGATAATAATGGTTTCCGCTGAGACAGATAGCTTTGGAGGACCTCGAGAGAAGATATAGCTTATGCCACATGAGCCAAATCCTTAACAATATTATAGAGTTGAGTGGCTCGAGCATTGGGATTGTACGAGGACTTCCTTAGCACACCTCGAGAAGGTGGTTGAATGGCGGAATCAGGTTTAGGGCGCTAGATATGAAGAGAGCCAGAACTTGGGAGGAGGGGGGGGCAGAAGAAGAATGGGTGGCCTCTTTCTCTTTCTCAGTTGTTAAAGGAGGAGTTTGATAATATTTTGATATAGTAGCCACATTAATATGCATACTCATCATGGACACTTGTGATCCTGAGGAAGCAGACGATTGAGGCTGGTCTACCATTTGAGTCTGATGAGACGGAAATGGTTCTTTTAGGATAGCTAGGGTCCCTTTGAGAAAATGACTAACTTCGGACCATCAAGGACAATCCTTAGTATAATGATCCTCTTCACAAATGAGGCATGGATACTTAGGCTTCCATTGTGAAGAATCACCAACAGATGACTTAGGAGGACCCTGTTTTGGGGCATCAGCTTTACCCTTTCCTTTGCCTTTCTTCTTACCTTTTGAGGATTTTTCCACTTGGTGGGCCCCAGTATTGCAGCAATAATGCTACAACTCCTGGGACTCCCTTCTTTAATTTTATCAACCTGGTTGTTCGTAACAAACTTGGAAGCGATGGTGTTGTATGCACAAGTACTAGCTCTTGCCGCAGCTGTCACTTGGTTAGCTGGCACAAGTCGCTAGGAGCTTAAGCCAAATTCTATGAGCTCTTAGAAGAAGCTTTTTAACTGATGGATGAAAGCTAACTCAAAGGAATCTAATCTACTTGCGGAAAGAAACTGAAAGCCAAAAAGAAACGCAAACCCTAGCAAACCCTAATTCTACCAGTTAGTCCTACTGATGCAAGAAGGAAGATGCAAGATACTGAATGAGATGCCATTGACTTCAGAAGGTAAAATGCATGTTTCTAAGCTACTTTTATAATGAAATCTGAAGAAAACATCTTTTGTGTATTTTTGAATGATTTTGTAGGATTATTATGCATGTGCTTTCACTGTTTTTAACTGTGCAGAGGTGGATCGGTGAGAGAAAATGCTTACAAGAGGTTGAGAAGGTTTAGAGAGGGCCTAAGGGGTCCCTAGCACCCTTCCAAAGAGTTTCACAAAGTTTGGCGATCAAGAGACCACTTTCGTGAGCTTCTACAGGAAGTTTGCAGGGGTTCTACAGGATGTTCTGGAATTTCTACACGATGTTCTGTGATTTTCTACAGGATGTTCAGAAATGGGATTTTGGAGCATGAATGGAGGGAGAAAGATGAAGGAGTGGGTATGGAGGTGAGATAAGGGTGTAAGGAGGTCCATGGCTTGGTGGATGGAGCTAAGGAGTGATAAGGACAGTTGGATTTGTTCAAGGAGAACTAAAGCAATGATGCACAAAAACTAGGGTTATGTGAGCAAATGGCAAACGTAAGGCAAGAAACTGAGTTGAGGGATGGAGCAGATGGGTTTGATGGAGTATGGGCAGATAAAGGAGTGGTACAGGTTCTCTGCAAGTCGTTTTTCCAACTGAACCAATGAAGACTTGTAAATTCAAGGACCTAGTTACGTTGACCTAATCTATGCTAGCTGTTAGTAAAGAGAATGAACAGAAGTTTGACTTGAAATGAAACCATGTATACTAACTTATGCAACTAAGCAAGCAAAAATCTGAACTTGTAACCAACTTCTACAAATGAAAATCAAACACTAGTGATTGCATGACAAAGCAAAGTCAGTTTTTTTGTGGGCAGCAAGGTCACCTTGATCCCAGCTCCTGATCCCACTGAGGGAGAGGTGAAATCAGAGGTGCTTGATGGCCCTTTTTCTGAAGATCTTCCCTGTTATTAACCTATCAACTAAATCTGAACATGAAAATCCTTTTTAATCATCAAAAACAACTTAAATAACCAAACAAGATTTAAATCTAAATAGCAGATTTTATTCTAAGAATGTAGCAAAGACACATAAAAGTAAAAAAAGGAGGTACTGGGCACTTGAGATGGGCCCAACCCCAAGAGCTACAGCCTTCTAAGAGAGATTTAGAGCTGGTGCAAAGCTGGATTCATCTTTATTGAGCAAGAAAAGAAGAGTTACATCAAAACTGTCCACAAGGAAAAGCTTGAAAATGTGCTGAAATGCAAAGCTAATCTACTGCCTAAAAAATGACTAAAATCGAACTACAAGCTAGCTAACTTCTGCCTACAAAGTGACTAACTACTGGCTAACCAAAATGAGGCCCTAAGCCCTCTTATTTATACAAATTGAGGACCCCAATAGTCCTCCTAAACTTTAGGGACTCGGCTGCCCAAAACTTGCAGTTAACAACACTCCTACTTGACTTGCTTGGCTGCCCTTGTGATAATTGATTTGGTGGCCCTTGAACTCCGAGCTGATGGTGGAGAATTCAAGGTAAGGGCCCATAAATGAAGGGGACATCTTCCTAAAAATCCTCTCCACGAATTTGGCTGCCAAGTGCTCATTTAAACCTTTGATTTTTGTCTCCATATTGACCAAAAAGACTACACAAAGCACACATTAGACTTGTTGGCATAATGACTAACCCAATTCACTCTATTAGCATAAATATAATAAAAAAAATGCAATAAACTAATGAGAATGGTGGATTAAGTCGAATTAGGAGGTTGGATGAGCCCATATAATTATCCATTTTTGGTGCTTATCACCACTGTGGCAGATTGAACAACGTGGACCTCTAAGGTTTTGCCAGGGCTAGGTGAATCCTAGGAGGGACTATTGGAAGCAATGTTTGAGACCGACTTATGTTTGGAAGAATATTTCACAGTGTTTTGGGACATTGAACCAATTACACCATCAACAGGAGGTGTAGCCTATGACTTCGATGTCATTGGATTAGATGATGGTCTCAGAGCAGTAGGTAACAACTCATACAAAGTGCTAGACTGAGAATAAATGAGATATAAGCACTAGTCATGAGAAATGGTGTGTTCTTCGGTAACACAACCACCCATAGCTATATTGCGAGCAATTAGAGTGATGAATGATTTGGAAAACCATTCAGTTAGCAACTGATCAATAATATCGAATTTGATCAGGTGACATCTACGTCTCCATTCATGGATGTGATCGGAGATGTGTGTCACAGTATCTTGCTTGAGCAATGTAAACAAATAGGTGCCAGTTTCATAGCGAACTGACAATTGGGAATGCGTGAGAAAATCCATGGCTAAAGAGTTGAAGTCATGATAAGTACATCGAGGGAGCTCAATGTACCACTTGGCTGCAGCACCTGTAAGGGTTCGCTGGAAAAGATGGAGACGAATATAATCATCAACGTAGGAATTTGAAGAGAACCAGAGGTGATATGTCATCACATGGGCTTGAGGATCTTCTTTTTCTTTTCCATCGAAATTTGGACAATCGCTCGGGATCTTAGACGGAACTAGAGGCCAGTATGTCGAATGAAGAATTGGATCATTTGTGAGTCGAGGCACATATGGCAACTCTACTGTAGCCGAGAATGACAATTGAGTATTGAAAGGCATTAGAGGTTGATAAACAGGCCCAATCAGAGCATTCCATCCTTGCTAATAAGGATTTTGGCCCCATAGTGGAGGGTTTTGTCCATATGGCATTTGATTTTTCCCCCACTGTAGGTTACCTTACCCGGAGGGAGAATTTTGACCTTAAAAGCCTTGAAACTGTCTAGCCATAGGTTGTTGATAAGCAACATATGGGTTAAAAGTTTGTTGAGCCTGTTGACCTTGGACATACAGATACTAGACCTATTGTCCCTGAACATACGGCTTTTGAACCTGCTACCCATGAACAAGAGGATTTTTGACCTGTTGTCCTTGGACATGAGGACTCTGCACTTGTTGTCGTTGGACATAGGGATTTTGGATTTGTTGCCCTTAGACATAGGGGTTTTGTATTTGCTGCCCTTGGACAAAAGGATTCAGAACTTGTGGCCCTTGGACATTAGGATTTTGGGCCTGTTGTTGCAGGGCTTGACCCTGACTTTGTCCTTGTAAAGGTTGACCCTGTTGATATGTATATAAGGGTTGTTGCTTCCCAAATTGGCTTTGCTGCTGCAAGGGTTGACCTTACGGATACAAAGGTTGTCCCTGCGGCTGCAGAGGTTGGCCTTGCGAAGACATAGTCTGGGAGGTTTGTTGAGCATACTGCATCTGCGGTTACATGGTTTGTTGCAACTATTTCGAGGGTTTCCCCTGCAGTTGTTGCAGTTGTCCTTACTGCAGCATCATCTTCCCCTATTGTTGCGTGGAGGGTCATTGCTACAACAAAGGTTTCCCTTGTTGTTGCAGAGGTTGTCCTTGCTACTGCAAGGGTACTTGAACAGTTCCCAGATTAAGACCTTGAAAATTTCCGAATTGGATCTAGCCATAGCCACCAGGAAAAGTGGATGGACCAGGCTGAACATATTGTCCAAGTTGAAGGACATAAGGCAGATTGACCATTCCTTGGGAACCATATGGAACATAAGGAGCTTGGTATTGAGCTTGAGCCTCATAGGGTTGTTGATACTAGAATTGCTTGATCTAGACGGACCAATGGGATTTTGGACCTATTGGTACTGGACATTGCTCGATTCAGCAGGACCAATAGGGTTTTGGATAGCACAAAAATAAGGTTGGTTCATACCAACCATGTGAGCTTCTGATCTACTCACATTAGTTGTATCTGACGCCATAGACACATTTCGATTCTGCCCCCAGGTGGTGGCACAACTCATGCATTGACCAGAGGGACCAGAGAACTGATAGAAACATGACTCAAAACCCTCGATTGAACAGGACGGGTGGGTTGGACGAACGAGACAAGAGGGTTCAGAACGGTGGGTTGAACCGGGACTGAAGTAACTGTAGAAATTACCATCTGTTGGGAGGTCGGGTTCTTAATGAATGGACCTGTGGTAGGCATAATGTCAGATGCCCAAATAGGGTTGTGATAAAGTGATGAGGCAATAGGTGTACCTGAGACCAACTGTGCTAAAGTCACATAATTAGGTGGAAAATCCCGATACATATTGATGGGAATGCTCCCCGTGTAGGGGAAACCTTCAAGAGGAAATTGATGCTCTTCCTCTTCGATAGTGTGCATAGTAGAAACTTCTGATTGATTCAGAGAGGTAACTGGAGCTTCGCCTTCAGGTTCCATGGGTGGAAACAAGCGACAAAAAATGATCGAAGAAGTACGAGGGGATAATTCCAAAGGAACACTCGACTGATCATACAGACTGTACTAACTCTGTGGTGATATCACAACAAGGTCGAACAAAGGATTCAGAGGATATATAACCAGTGCAAGCTAACCTTCAGCAGTTGACAAACTCTCAAGAGTCTAGATAGGATTGTCTAGAGATTCCGGGCTAATATCAGAAGGTGACCCGGTATCTTAAGTAGGTGGAGGATGAGATGACAAAGGTTGAATGCTCAGAACGATTCTAAGTTCAACACCTTGGTCCTTGAGTGACTCTGGTAATTCAGGAGAAGGCTCCTCAGACAATCTTTTAGACAGAGGAGAGGAAGAGGAACTAGGTGAACCAGATGGTTCGACCACGATGACCTCATCTTAGTTAACAGGAAAAGAGAGATAAATTTCAAGAAAAGGATAACTAGATGTTATAAGATCGTGGGAAACAACTTTTTAAGATGCATAAATAAATTGGTGCTCTTTCATGTTTTAAGAGTCGAGAAAGAAGCAAAGATGACTCTATCACTTTTGATTGGAAACGAGCTCGAAAGGACAAGCACTCGAATGACATTTTAAGTTTAATGAGTCAAACATATCAAATTAGTACTCCAGATGATCTAGGTAAAAAGCATTACCAGGAAACCGTGAACTGCAGAATACCTCTCGGTGAACCGAGAAGTACAAGCAGACAATCTCCCCAAATGTTGTGTTCGGTGTATCATGTTTGCAAGGCGGCAAACTCGGCTTCCTATGGATAAAGGATTGCAACCTAGAGGGGTCTCCCTTTATATACTCGATGGTATGAGGAGCACAAGTCCGCACTAGCGCTGTCTGGTGCTGAAGCTAACAACATCTGCTAGGTTTAAAGACGCCAGAACACGTCTCTAACCTAGACCTTCTAGACATGATTGTTAGGTTTCAAATGCACCTTAGGTTAATTAAGTTCATTTTAAAGTTTATCTTGAATTATGTCTCAGTTTTCAAGCCTTATCGATGTGACTCGAAAAGTCCTAAATGCAGGTAAATGAGACAAGACCCTTTCAATTTGATGAATTGTCTACACTAGAGAGGATAGAAAACATAATCAAATGCAAAAAACCAAGCAACTGAAAGCAAATGATTTTTCACTACTTCACTTTTTGAAAAAATAAACTAATGAAAAATTCATTCCAATTCCTAGTTTCCTAACAAGTATACTCCAAACAGTGCTTTCAAAAGTAAAGAGAGTTCTTTCTTCTTTTCAAATGCAAATGAAATCCTAGTCTTCAATGATGCTAACTAATGTAACATATTTATGCAATGATGCTAACTACTGTAACATACTTTTCATGAAATGACAAAATGAATTTCTCATAAAACATTTCAATGAAAAAGTTTTCGAGACAATCGATTCTCAAGCAAATGAAAAATAAAAAAAGATAATCTCTTTCAAACTAGTGACACAATGACTTTACCAAAAACAAGACAAGCAATGTGATCTATGCCGGAAAAGAGACGTTTAGACAAGAAAACAAAACTTTTGAAACTTTTGTAATGGAGACCAAAGCAATAAGAGGACTATAAATGGAATGCAAGGAGTAAATTCACCAACAACTTGACTCACTGAGTTTAATATCAGTTGAATGTATGACAACCTAGATGCCCTAGGGCCGCAAACCATCCAAGGACCTAAGAAATCAAGCAAAAAAATGCAAGTCAACAAGCAAATAAACCAAGTGGAATGTAGCTTTCCAGTCATGGAGAACATAGTCTAAACGAGCCACAAGGAAGAAATAAAGAGAGCAAGACACATTGGCCAAGATCTGGGGTGAACCCTAATCTTCACTTACAGGCATCAGCGTGACTGCCTAACTGACAACAAATGCCAGAAGGGGGTTGACGTGACTGTTAGTGAAAGAATCACATTGATCGAGGATGCGAAGAAAAAAAAAATTCAAAGGCTGAGACCAAACTTGCTACTATGAATTTCAAACCCAGAGAATTAAACAAAGAAAAGTAGACATAACTAAAGGGAAATGACAAAACTAGAAAAGTTCACACAAAACCATGAAATTTCAAGCAATCAAACAAAAGGATTGGTCTCCCTAGTGGAGTCACCAATTTGTGGTGAAGTAAAATTCTAAGTGCAGACACAAATAATTCCTCTAGCCCGAGATTGTTTCTAGCCACAAAAAAGACATTCTATGGAAGATTTCCTTAGGTTAGAACCAATTAAGAGGGCCTACCTCTTAGTACACTTATCCCGTTTGGTGATGGCCTTGCTTCCTCACTCCAACTATCTCTTGTTTCCTTCTTTGAGCACATGAAACAAGTAAACAATAGAAAACAACAATCGTGATAATCAATAAATTGTATTCAACCTAATTAACAAGTTAAGAAACATTAAGCCATAAACAAGTGAGATGACATATTATGTAGGAAATCAATCGATAATTACATATATATTGAATCAAAAAGAGATTACAGCAGTTGTCTTGACGTTTCTATTCTCCTCTGACAAATCCGAGTTCCCACGCACTTCCACTAGCATTGCATGATGGCCTCAACAATATTAGTTTTAAGGCTATTCCCTTTAGTCTTCACACTAAACCAAATTCACGCTTCTCCCTCACACATAACTAGAGAGCTACAACTATGAATAACTTGTTGATTACTTCACAATCAAAACTTTAACCAAAGCCTAATTATAACTAGCTTGTGCTTGGGAAAAAGGGAGTTTTATATAGCATGGATGGAAGGGAGATGGTTCCTCTTCTCATGGGAGAAGGTCTTATCTCTTGAGGTAGTTCCATCCTAATAGGGGAAAGGAGCCCAAACTGATCTCCTTGACTCCAACCGGCCTAACCATTTACCAGACTTCCGTTATGAAGCTTCTAGAGCTGGAAGCTTCAGCTCCTTATTTTAAAAAATTTCCAAAAGATGATCAACGCGGCTGGAACAAGGCTTAGTCACTCCGGTCGGTGCTAGGGATAGTTTTAATCCCTGCATATTGGCGTGCAGAGGACACGAGTCATTAGCTCCGGCCTTGTAAACTGGGAAAAACATAATATTTTTGGGAGATGATGCAAAATGGAATTGTTTTGCTAATGAAGAGGGACACAATGGGAGTTTCTTCATGACGGGAAAGCATGTAGTGTTCACTTAGAGGTCCTCCAGGATCATGGAATGGAGAGTACAGGGACAGAGGCAAAATGTTGTGTAACACTCCACAGTGCACAGTAATTGAGGGACATGGAAGCATAATTGTGCAGTTGTGGGAACATTAGAGGAAATTTTTAACACTCTTTTTTAATGAGTCTTCAATTTTTATCAATGTGGGTCTTCTCAAAGGTATGCATAATAGGTACTTTTTGGACGTGGAATCAAGTTTGAATCCAATGAGTGTCTACACTTGAAATTTGAGTAAACCTATAAGGAGGTAAGCTAAAAATACAATTAAAAAAAAAGAAGCAATTTTTCTTCTTTTCCCTCCAAAATATTTACATGTACCTCTTTTTCAATTTAAAGGATTTTGATTGGTTTAAATATTAGGAAATTGAAATTACATGAAAATTTCATGGGCACTTTTAGGCTGAAATTTCCTCTAATGTCAATGAGGAAAGGGATAAAGCTTTCCCATTGTGATTACACAGTGCACGGTTCTGGAAGGAAAGGGACAAATGATTGTGCAGTTGAGCAACTCAGTGAGACATGAGAAAGGATTTCTCATTGTGATTGCATAATTAGGGTCTAGAAAATAGAACTACGTAGTTGAGGGAGACAATGATGTAATGAAGTAAGCTTGCTCACCGTGATTGCGTAATGCACAATTCAGGGAAGATTGAGCTAGGTGATTTCATATTTACATACGTCAGGGAGACAGTGAGGCTCGAATATTGATTGAGACTTCATAGTGCACAATGGAAGACTCACTAGGATAGAGAATTGGGTAGTTTTTAGGGACATGAGGTAGAAATTGTGCGCTGTGATTACATAATGCATAATCCTTGGAGGTAGTGACTGTGTAGTGTGCATTTCTAGGAGGCAAGGGTGCTTCACTTTAATATAAGATAGAGAAATGCATAGTTCTAAGGGGAAGAAATATTGTCATAGATTGAGCAAGTTGCAAAGACAATGGAAGCTCCAAAAATGGTTGAGTGTGGGATGAATGAGACAAGAGAAAAAAAAACAAGCCCTAAAATAATGATCTCACACCTAGATAACATCAACACATGCCACAAAACTCAAAATCTACATGCATACCTTGAAGTGAAAACAAAGCAACACATATTTCTAAGTGTGATAATTGAAACGTCACTTTGTGACACTTAGAATCCAAGAATATATGACAGGAGTGTTGACTATAACCAGGAAGTGTGTTGAGTTGTAGGAGAGTGTATAATGCATACCCTTATGATATATATGATCGGGTAATGTAGACAAGTGAGTTAGAATTGCCTCTAGTGATGCGCTAAAGTGCGAAACATGTAGGAATGCAATCAGTTAAAAGTGACCCTTATGATAGTAAGAAAAAGGGAAAATGACATTTGCAAAAGCTAGAAAAAGTTGAAGCGACACATGCTAGAGTGAAGAAAAAACAAAAGTGGCACTTGTTAAAGTGAAGGCAAGCAAAAATGACAGTTGAGAAAACAAAAGTGAAAGTTATGAAAGGAAAAGTGTGCAAGAGCGACCGTTGAGAAAACTCACTGGAATGATGATAAAATTATAGCTAAGAGTGAAAGGATTACTAAATTATAATATTACATGATCACTGTCAACTAAGATTGCACACTGAGTATCAACCAGAATTGTGTAGTCAGTGTCTTTATGAACTACGTAGTGAATGTCTGCAAAATCATTGGGTACTGTGTAGTTAATGTAGCTACGGACTACACAGGCACTGCTTCCAGAGATTGCACAATCACTACTCTTAAGGGTTACATAATGCAAGTCTTCAAGGGTAAACAATGACCAATAAGATTGCTAGAAGAGGATGTGTTTGAGAATGAATCAAAAGCTAAGCATGTGTAAGTAAGTGACTTCCATGACTAGAACCTCAAAAGAATACTTAAGCAATTAGAAAATCATCAACCAATCATGAAGCAACTACGAAAAATCAAGGCATGATAGATCATAGGATCACAAGTAGGCTCCAAAATTTAAGTGTAAGAAAAATTTTGGAGCGTGTTTGTCGTAGCGACAATAGAGGTGAACTTCATTTTGATGACAATAGGGAATGTTAGTAGAGTGAGTTTCATTGGGAGTCGTTAATCCCGAACAACTCCAATGGAGCCTCAGTGGAGATATCATCAACGACTGAGTTCTTATTTTCCCTCTGTCACAAACAAAGCTTGGTTTGTAGTGTAATGCATTATGTCGAGACAACAAGGTTGCAATTTCCAGGGAAGGGGTGAACGTAGGCAGTCTAATCATGGCTAGCTTAATCACTCTCGGGACAAGATTCAGGCCCAAAAGGTATCTACATCATTCTAGACTACAACCCCTCCATGCACTCAATATTATATATGAAGACTGTGTGATGCAGGAGCATTAGCTTGGGAAAATACCTTGTATTTTTATTAAACCTAGGGGTCTCATGTTTTTGAGAAATTGTTAATTTTATGTAAATATTTATGAGATTTTGTGAGGATTTGTGATGTTTCCAAATCATTGGACAACAAGAGAGAAATTAGCCTTGAAATATTTCAGAATTAATTATAAGCCTAAGATTAGATTTAGTTTCAAGAGTTTTAGGGATGAGAATCTATCTTTTAGGGAGGTTGAGAGATTTAGGGATTTGTTGAGATACTAAAGGGATTTAGCATTTAATTTAATGATATTTTCAAATTGTATAAACAGAAGCAGTTTTTGAGAAAAAGATAGAATAGGTGTGAGAGTGAGGGGGTGAGTGTAAGAAGGGAGCAAGGTTCTCCTTGGGAGCCTTGGAAGTTTGTAAAAGAAAGGGCCATAGATTCTGCTTATCTGGAAAACACAAGCTTGTAAGTTCTTATTTTGTTCCAGCTTGTATATATTGGTTGATTGAGAAATTTTATATTGGTTTCCTGAGGTTCATGGTATTATTAAATTTATGAAGAAAGAAATGATAATTACATGTGTTAATTTCAATCACTGTGTGAGCTTGAAGATGTGTACAAGTTGCTGGCACGCATCTCTGTTTTGTTTCAAGAATTGATTGTTGAAATATCGCCCAAAAGAAACCTACAGTAAATGAATGCGAAACCTGTATGGAATTGATTCAATGGATAAACCTTCCGTGGATTCAAAGAACCTGTGAGTAGCTGTGTATTAACTCCGGCTGCGGTTTTTCCAGTGCTGGTTAGAGGAGAGATTGTTGTGTATTAATTTATATTGGGCAACACATGCCATGCATTGTCTTGGAACGATTCCCCAACAGGTGTTTGCTAAAAGCGGTGGATACATATACAAACTGGCGGTGGCGCAACTGCTATATATCAATAACTATGTATTAATACCATTCAAGGATACTGGGTATATGCGTGGACTCCGAGTTCAGGTGAATTTGCTTCTTGTTGAACCCGAGTTCCAGGTGAATTTGCAGAGCGTTGAGGAGCGCGTGAATTCCTACTGTTGTGGAGATTATACTAAGTTATTTTCATATATTATATTAATATACCTCCGCGCTATTTTCCCCTGTATACGATCAGATACGATGTTAATAGATAGCCATGATTTATCTATAATTAGAGAGTTATTAACCTCCAACATGATGTACAATTCCAACCAGCTTTAACATTTCCAACTAGCTTTGCAATTCCCGAAAACAAGGATAACACCAGGGCTCGCCGAGTCTTAAAAAGTGGTAAACTTGACCATCCGGTGATAGCGAAGGCCGAAGCAAATACCCGACCCAGAGTGGTTAGGTTATGAAGGGTATAAGGGAGGTCACGAATATAAAACTTAGATCGGGAAGCAAGAACTAACGAAGATTGTAAAGCATTAATAGAAATCTTTTGAATGGATCCCTCTCTGTGAAGAGCTCGTAGAAGGATTGGTAAAGACCGTAAAGTTCGCTCGCTCGCTCAGTACCAAATCTTGTAAAAGGTCGGTTGATTTTTTGTTTTGTCGTGGCTTTAGAGACTGTAAAATCCACAGATTTTGGAAATGGCAGCGGGATTTAAGGTTTTCTCTGCGTGTTTATATGCCTGTTCCACCACTTTACATCGCTTTTTGCTGAGGTAATATGAACGCTGGTTTGCTATTTTTGTGTGATTGTTTAGCTGGAGCCTGCGCGGGGAATCACTCTTTAAAATCTCGTGGAAGATGTATATACAGGCATCAGACCTGGCTTTGAATACATGCTTCATATAACTTGAGATTGGGGAAGACAACAGAGTGAATGATTTATTGCATTGAGATTGATCGAAGATTTTAACGTATGTATTTGAATTCAGTCTAAATATTTAGTGCAGAAGATGTGGAGTCGAAGGTATGTGGGGATAGTCTTCCATTGGAAACAAGTTTCAGTTATATGAACTGGCTGCCCTAACAAAGTGTTTTACAGGATCAAGGCTTGCAGGACTGCCCTGCATCAATTTTTGGTATCAGAGCCGGAATAGCTCTGTTTGACGGATGAGTTTTTTTTTAATTGCATGAGATAAGATCAGATTTGAGACTGATGAATGTTGCAGCACAGAGATGCCATGCAGATGGGAGATGAAGCGAGATCGTGCAAGATCTTAGAAGGTGAAATGATTTTTTTTTTTTTTCTGATTTAAAATTTGTGATGAGAGTTTATGGTTGCAGAGGAGAAGATGGCATTGAACCTAGCATTCAGCTAAAGGCTGAATAAGGAGGACAATTACAGTGTCCTGAAGAAAAGGTGAGTTGAAGAGATAGCCTGAGAGTGAGCATAGGAGATTGCTCAAAGAGGTTCCAGAGGCAGTGAACCAAGTATTTACCAAAAGACTGAGTGAGGAGAGCTTGGTGAGGTAAGTGGCGGCAAGATAGGAGAGCTTGTTGCAGAGGCTAGTGCAACTCATGGCAAGTGAGAAGATGATCATGGAGGATCATAGAAGAGGTTCAGAGGAATGCCATAGCAATGAGATGACTGCAGAAGACAGAGAAAGAGAAATTGCAGTAATGAAAGTGCAATTGTAGGTACTAGAGGAATGGCTGCAAGAGCAGGAAAACCAGAGTAGAGGATGGATCTTTCCACTGAAGGGAAAGAAAGTGAAATGGCAGAAGCTACAACAGAAAAGAGATCGACAAATAAACATGCAGTTAATGGAAGAGCTGAAGAAGCTTGAGCAGATGATGGATGTACAGTTGGGGTGTACGCAACTCAGAGCAGCTGAGTTGGAAGAGGAGGTTTCCATTGATGAAACAGAGGAAGAGATCATTGATGATTTCTTGAATTATTGGGCAGATCCAGATCAACTGGATAATGAGAACTCTTGTGTTTTTATAGCTGACAGTTGTGATATGATTACAGGTTTTGTTGAAGAAGAAGTTCATGTGAATGAAGAAGATGATCAGCTGGAAGAGCTGGTATATGAACCGACGGTTAAGGTTGTTGAAACTTGTAGTTTTCAAACTGACAAGTTGTGTATGCATGCAGGGACTGTCAGTGATGGTGATGTTGTGCTTCAGCAATGCTACAAGGAAATTGCATTGCTAGAATATTTGTTGAAAAATTCGGAGTATGATGTGGGAGAAAGACTGGTTGACAGTCTTGAGAATTCTTCAGAGGATTCTTTGAGTAAAGAGAATCAGCATAATGATGTGCTGATAGTCGAGGAGAATTCAGAACAACATACTGAAGTGTTGGCAAAGGAGGACAAGGCACTGATGCCTTCTGATTTTTATTCTAACAAGTGTTTTGTGAATGCAGGTATTGTTGCAGAACATTTGACTCAGTTGAGCAGTCAAATGAAGGAAGAAGAAGTTTACTGTTCTGGAAAACAAGAGGGTATGGATGATTGGGTGGCAGTAAGATATGAGAAAGTCAGAACAGAAACAAGAAGTTAGCGAGTGACAGTACAAATTGAGCAAGCCGTCTTAGCTCAGCAAGCAAATCAACAGCCGGGAGATTTATTGGATCGAGAGATTGAAAGTATCAGAAGACTGATGACAAAAGAATCCCGGAAGAAACCAGCAGTAGCAAGGAAGAGAAGCAGTAGCAGCAGCAAAATGAAAATAGAAACAGATTGCGAAAGTGCAGCAAGTGGAGCAACACAACATAAAATGTGGGATCCAGGCGGACAAAGATTTAAACGCATGATCTAGAGATCATGGTCATTTTCAACCTTGAGAGTCTGATGCAGGAGCATTAGCTTGGGAAAATACCTTGTATTTTTATTAAACCTAGAGGTCTCATGTTTTTGAGAAATTGTTAATTTTATGTAAATATTTATGAGATTTTGTGAGGATTTGTGATGTTTCCAAATCATTGGACAACAAGAGAGAAATTAGCCTTGAAATATTTCAGAATTAATTATAAGCCTAAGATTAGATTTAGTTTCAAGAGTTTTAGGGATGAGAATCTATCTTTTAGGGAGGTTGAGAGATTTAGGGATTTGTTGAGATACTAAAGGGATTTAGCATTTAATTTAATGATATTTTCAAATTGTATAAACAGAAGCAGTTTTTGAGAAAAAGATAGAATAGGTGTGAGAGTGAGGGGGTGAGTGTAAGAAGGGAGCAAGGTTCTCCTTGGGAGCCTTGGAAGTTTGTAAAAGAAAGGGCCATAGATTCTGCTTATCTGGAAAACACAAGCTTGTAAGTTCTTATTTTGTTCCAGCTTGTATATATTGGTTGATTGAGAAATTTTATATTGGTTTCCTGAGGTTCATGGTATTATTAAATTTATGAAGAAAGAAATGATAATTACATGTGTTAATTTCAATCACTGTGTGAGCTTGAAGATGTGTACAAGTTGCTGGCACGCATCTCTGTTTTGTTTCAAGAATTGATTGTTGAAATATCGCCCAAAAGAAACCTACAGTAAATGAATGCGAAACCTGTATGGAATTGATTCAATGGATAACCCTTCCGTGGATTCAAAGAACCTGTGAGTAGCTGTGTATTAACTCCGGCTGCGGTTTTTCCAGTGCTGGTTAGAGGAGAGATTGTTGTGTATTAATTTATATTGGGCAACACATGCCATGCATTGTCTTGGAACGATTCCCCAACAGGTGTTTGCTAAAAGCGGTGGATACATATACAAACTGGCGGTGGCGCAACTGCTATATATCAATAACTGTGTATTAATACCATTCAATGATACTGGGTATATGCGTGGACTCCGAGTTCAGGTGAATTTGCTGCTTGTTGAACCCGAGTTCCAGGTGAATTTGCAGAGCGTTGAGGAGCGCGTGAATTCCTACTGTTGTGGAGATTATACTAAGTTATTTTCATATATTATATTAATATACCTCCGCGCTGTTTTCCCCTGTATACGATCAGATACGATGTTAATAGATAGCCATGATTTATCTATAATTAGAGAGTTATTAACCTCCAACATGATGTACAATTCCAACCAGCTTTAACATTTCCAACTAGCTTTGCAATTCCCGAAAACAAGGATAACACCAGGGCTCGCCGAGTCTTAAAAAGTGGTAAACTTGACCATCCGGTGATAGCGAAGGCCGAAGCAAATACCCGACCCAGAGTGGTTAGGTTATGAAGGGTATAAGGGAGGTCACGAATATAAAACTTAGATCGGGAAGCAAGAACTAACGAAGATTCTAAAGCATTAATAGAAATCTTTTGAATGGATCCCTCTTTGTGAAGAGCTCGTAGAAGGATTGGTAAAGACCGTAAAGTTCGCTCGCTCGCTCAGTACCAAATCTTGTAAAAGGTCGGTTGATTTTTTGTTTTGTCATGGCTTTAGAGACTGTAAAATCCACAAATTTTGGAAATGGCAGCGGGATTTAAGGTTTTCTCTGCGTGTTTATATGCCTGTTCCAACACTTTACATCGCTTTTTGCTGAGGTAATATGAACGCTGGTTTGCTATTTTTGTGTGATTGTTTAGCTGGAGCCTGCGCGGGGAATCACTCTTTAAAATCTCGTGAAAATCTCGTGGAAGATGTATATACAGGCATTAGACCTGGCTTTGAATACATGCTTCGTATAACTTGAGATTGGGGAAGACAACAGAGTGAATGATTTATTGCATTGAGATTGATCGAAGATTTTAACGTATGTATTTGAATTCAGTCTAAATATTTAGTGCAGAAGATGTGGAGTCGAAGGTATGTGGGGATAGTCTTCCATTGGAAACAAGTTTCAGTTATATGAACTGGCTGCCCTAACAAAATGTTTTACAGGATCAAGGCTTGCAGGACTGCCCTGCATCACTGTGTTGAAAATGCAACAAGATGATGGAGCTTAGTGAAAAGAAGTCGCCTTCACTAAGTGGGCCCGCAGGCTAATTTTGGCGCAAAGTCTATTTTTAGACTATGTTTATTTTTAGACATATGGATCATGGTCTATGAGATGCAGGATGCTATTTGTGGATGATTGGTCATGTTAGTAAAAATAGATGGACTTCTATTTTTAGACATATGGGTGGAGTCTATTTTTAGACCGCCAGGCTAAAAATAGAACAGTCAAATATTATTAGCTCTTAATAATATTTGGACTATAAACATTATTTTCAGCTGTATGCTTTCCCCGGTTACATACTGTGTTGATATGTGTGATTGATGCTTCAATGTGCGCATGCGATTGTTTCTTTAATACTGCAAATTGATGATCAACGTAGAGGAGGTTATTTATTATGCATGATTCCACAAATAATGTATAATCGAGATAATCTATATGAATAAGTGTCATATTATTCAAAATTTCTACATGGTATCAGAGCTGGTTGATTTGTAGAAAAAGTTATACAGGATATCAAAGCGTGGATTGATCATCAGATCTATTATTCAGGAAGTGATTACGTTTTATTTCTTCAGGGAGAGTCTGTAATCGGGCCAGGTAGCCTCTAGATTCATCCTTCTGTTGGAAGGTGAGATATCAGGTGAATGCCCATACAGTCGATCTCTATACAAGAAATACTTTTTTCTCACGAATTTTAGATCAGAAGCGGTTGAGTTTTGAGCTGGCTGAATTTGAATTTGCAGCAGTGTTTTCTTGGTGTCAAAGTTGAAATATCTTTCAACGGATTGCGATTGGAGTATGCTCTTGAAGGTACCTCGAATTATATTGCATGGAAATAAAGGATGGAGGCGGTGTTAGATGACAATAGGTTAAAGGAGTTCATAGATGCGGATGTCCCAAAACCTACTGATGTTGCTGAAACTGAGGCTTGGTGAAAGAAGGCAGCAAAGTGTCAAAGGATTCTGTTGGAGGGCGTGAGGGATCACATTGTGTCCAGCCTCCATGGAAAGGCTTCTCCATACTTGATGTGGAAAGCGTTGACAGATCTATTCCAAAGCAAGAGCGACCAGAGGAAGTTGGCACTCAAGGATAAACTCAGAAACATTAAGTGTGAGAATGGAGATAGTATGCCCAAGTATCTCATGAAGTTCACCCAATGCCGGGATGAGCTGGGAAGAGTGGGGGTGACTTTCGATGATGAGGACTTGGTGAGCTTGGCTCTCCTTGGTCTTCCGAAGAGTTGGCATTCCTATCAGGACTTTGTCAATGGTCGGGAGAAATTGTCAGGATGGGAGAGACTTTGGTCGGATCTTGTGCAAGAGGAGATCAGGCGGAATACTAGGGACAAATCTTCATCAAAGGAATATGATGAAGAAAATTGCGCTTTGGCTGCCAAAGCAAAGAAGGAGAAGGTTTCTCTTTCTGAATCCAGTTCTTCCAATGATGCAAGAAGGTTGATAAATCGAAAGTGCGATGCTTTCGTTGTCATGAGGTGGGCCATTATGCTGCAAATTTTCCACAGAGGAAATCCAAGGAGGGATCCGAGGAAGGATCTAAAGGTGAGGCACTTGCTTCACAGTTTGAGTTGGATTTCACACTCTTCACATGCATGGTTTCATCCATGGCAGGAAGTGGTTGGTTTCTTGATAGTGGAGCTTCTTTCCACATGACCAGAGACAAGAGTTTGTTCAGTACTTTGGAGGAGAAATATCTCCAGATACTCATAGTGATGGGTAATGATGAGAAGTATAGTGTCTCAGGTGTAGGCACGGTTATTTTTCAGAGGGAGCATGGATCTCGCTTTACCTTGACTGATGTCAAGTATGTACTAGGACTGAAGAGAAACTTGGTGTCGATCGCGATGCTGGAAGATAGAGGCTATGATGTAGTCTTCAGTGAGGGAAAGGTTTTCCTTAGACACATCATCAGTAGACAGGTGAAGCAGATTGGTTCACGGGTTAAGAACCTGTATGCTCTTGAGGTTCAAGATGCATGCAAAGCCTTGAGCAGCAAGGCAACTGATGGAGACTTGGTGGTTGAGAGGGAGGGTATATTACCTCTCAACATGCAAAGCTAGAAGAAGTCTCAGATGATTGTGGAGGAGCCACGATTGGTGTAGCAGCTTCAGGAGGTTGTGGGTAGCCACAACAGGGGGAGCTGAGTGGAGATCGAGTAGAGACATCTACTCATGCAGAGACCTCCAGTAGGGGGAAACTTTGAGCCAGGTGGGCTAAGGGATCACATGCAGCCATACCTCCAGGTAGGAGGTGGGGCGATATAGAATGATCGTCCCAAGGAGGAGGGGCATGATCCTTGAGGTACCCAACCTCTTGGATGAGACCTTGCTACAGGAGCCCTGATGTGGAGTAGCAAGAACTGACTGATTGGGTAGAGACAGATGCGGATGGAGTGGTAGAGAGAGCGACAGTGCAGGGAATCCCAGGACAACGCATAGCTAGCAGGCTGCAGCAATGCAAGAGGCACAAGTGTTTTGCACAGTGCCAGGTGGCACAGAGAGGTGTGCAATAGTGCGAGATGCATGGAGATGTTGCAGTAGCACAGATGTCAGAGAGGGAGCACTTGTCAGCAGCAGGTAGAGCTTCAACATCAGAGTATGTTCCTAGCCCAACAGAGGGGTCAATTGGGAGTGTCTTTTGTTCCAAGTGTTGTTGGAGCAAGTGGACTAGGTAGATGTGTTGCATGCAAAACATTCCAGAGTTACAGGATAGGGGTTGCAGATAATCCATATCTTGTTGAGAGGGAGTGTTGAAAATGCAACAAGATGATGGAGCTTAGTGAAAAGAAGTCGCCTTCACTAAGTGGGCCCGCAGGCTAATTTTGGTGCAAATTTTATTTTTAGACATATGGATCATGGTTTATGAGATGCAGGATGCTATTTGTGAATGATTGGTCATGTTGGTAAAAATAGATGGACTTCTATTTTTAGACATATGGGTGGAGTCTATTTTTAGACCGCCAGGCTAAAAATAGAACAGTCGAATATTATTAGCTCTTAATAATATTTGGACTATAAACATTATCTTATCCTCTTGCGCACTTCAGTTTGAGCTACGGATGTGGCACATGCAGCTACTAGAAGGAAATACATGTTTCTTATGGGTTACTTGAGCTTTTGCATGAAGGACTTCAGTTAGAACTCAAGTGGTTGAGTTTTGGTGGAGTTGATTGAGGAGTTTATGGAGTTGTATTCAGTTTGACTTAGTTGAACTAGTTGTATTTAGTCTAACTGACAAATAGAATAAGTGATGAGTGGTGTGAATTAATTATTAATTAATTCACTAATTATTAACTCATAAAGCAACTAAAGAATACATCAGTTAACTCAGTGCATGGACAATTCAGTGGAGACAAGTGTTAGAGGTGAGTGAAAGGGAAAGACAGTTGTCAGTTGTGACTATAGTTGTGCATGGATTTGCACAATCAATGGATTGAGATTTCCAATGAGGATTATGTAGTGCAACACAAGGGAAATACGAGTTTGGTTCAACCATTCTCATCTATTCTCATGCATGATTGCACAGTGGAGGCAGGCAAGCAGCGGAGGAGATTTGAACCTGTGATTGATTCAGATCTGAGCTAGTTTGTGTGTAACAAGTGGAGATAGTACTGAGTACTTGCGAGGAGTATTGTACTATGTATTGTTACACGTTCTCAATCAATATAATATATAGATAGTTGAGGGGTTTTTAGTTGTATGCTTTCCTCGGTTACATACTGTGTTGATATGTGTGATTGATGCTTCAATGTGCGCATGCAATTGTTTCTTTAATACTGCAAATTGATGATCAACATAGAGGAGGTTATGTATTCTGCATGATTCCACAAATAGTGTATAATCGGGATAATCTTTGTGAATAAGTGTCATATTATTCAAAATTTATACAGACTGGAGTGTATTGCGCACCGAGAGAGACATTTTTTCTCTGAATTTGAACTTATTGGCGAAGTCTTCCATTGGATCCAAAACTGAGGACACATTAGCAGGAGGAGAAAACAATATATCCACTTGGTCACCTTACATTGGTAATTAAAAAAATTGTTGGGATAGGTCCTCAAGGAGAAACATGATGGTTGAAATGATAACATTTCATTCCTCAATGATTTACAAATGAAATAATGGAGGATGCAAGACAATTTGGGTCAGTTGTAGGCTCGTCTAAACCATATGAACACATTATTAGAACACATACATTCAATGAAAATCTCTGCAACCACGACCCCCAAGTTCTACTCCAACAAACCCTACACCGATAACTTCTTTTGATTCCTTATGTTTTGAGGTTGTGTGCCAATCTTGTTGCTTTTCTAGTTTATGGGTACACTTTTGTTTTGGCTTTTTCAGTCTTTCTTGGCTAATATAAAAATTCTAGTGACTCAACTGTGGGTGAATAAACCTAGTAGGAGTGAGGTTGGAAATTTTTTGAAAAGCTGTAACAACAATGTAACTTTTTTCCATAATGAAAATTTCTTTGACTTACAAAAGAAAAATGTCAAAAAGGGCATAACTTGTTTGGAGATAAATATCAACCTTTGATTTGTGTATACTATTATAAATATTCTAGAATATTCTATGGAAGTTAAATTACCATCAACTTCATAGTTATTGATAATTAAATTAAAATTGTGAAAGTCCTATTCCAAAATAGAGAGAGTAAAATGTTACACATTTAAATTAAATTATATAAATATTATTAATTAAATTAAGGAGATTGGAAATTTTTATAATATTAAAAAAATACAAATAAAAATATCTTTAATATATATATATATATATATATATATATATATATATATATATATATTATATATATATATATATATATATATATATCGCTAGAGTGTTACAACTAGCATAATTAATCACTCATAAAACTAGAATTTGGTCTTGTGCTATTATCTATAGAACATGGTCTTATGTTGTTATCCACACATCAATTTCTTTCATTCTAGCTTGAGGGTAGATCATGAAATTAGATCCATCTTTTAAAAATAACAAACCCTTTACAAATGGTCCAACAAATTTTTGATGCAAAGAAATTGATATTTGTTCTTAATGGTCACCAATCTAAAGTCAATAACTAGCTACCATTTATGGGTTTCCTTAGAAGGTGAAGAGCTAGGATAAACCTTGCAACTTGCTTGCAATAATACCTAATTTGAATGTCAATCTTAGTGGGGTTTCTTTTTTTGTCATTTTAATTAAATTTATTAGTTAAAAAAATTATCATATGGACAAGTATAATATGAAGTAAGTTATTGTATTTTGGGCATGTGGTATTGATAAGTCATGGTATTGGTCCATAGTATCTTAACAAACCTATTTACAAAATTAAAATCTCCGTGGTAAACAATCTCGTTCCATGTTTATTTAAATGTATATATGTTTAGATACATATTAATTCTGTTTTATTATTTAATAATAATAATAATAATAATAATAATAAAAAAAATACATTATAGTGAGATTTTAATACTAAGTAAGAGTTAATAAGTAGTTTTGATGTTTTTGTGATTAATGCTTCTGATATTTATCAATAATTTATATATATCGCAATACTAATAAATTTAATTTATAGTTTAATAAATTATTTTGAAAAATAAAATGTTTTGTAATGAATTGTTTGAAAAAATATATATTTTAAAACACTCAATATGATAGTAATTAAAACAAATACAAATAATAAGTTTAATTTTTAAACTTTATATTTTATATCAAAAATTATTTACAGCATTTGGTAAACTCCCATGAAAAAGCAAAACTAAAGCGAAACTAGAAATGAATAGTAGAATCCTATGAAGAGGTCGAAACTGGAAATGAGGATGTTGCTGTATAAACAATTTGAAGAACTCTGATTTGAACAACTCCATCTTCCAATTTCATATCATGTATATATTTTTGAATAACTACATTCTCCAATTTATTATATATATAAAATTATAGCAGTCCACAGATGGTATTACTCTTGAATTAGCATGGGATGGTTAAGATTATAATTATTTTTTAAAATAAAAAGAATTAGTGTATTTTTTAAAATCTAAAAACTTAGTGTAGTTAAAATTAAATATGATTTTGATAACTTAAATACTTTTAAGTTTCAGTATCTTAAACTACAAATCAAATTTAATATAATCTCTAATAAATTCAAACCACTTTACAAACAACAACAAAATAACTTCATCTTAAAAAAGGATCACTAATTCATAATCACTAATTCCTCCCACTAATTCCTACCCATTGTGGTATCTTTTAAGCTTTTCTTTTATCTGTTTGTTGTTCCTTTTAATTATTTTCTTCATCGTCTTGCAAGCCGGACATGAGTATTTTCTAGTCTTTCTGGACCCTCCCAGAAAGACTAGAAAAGAAGTTTTCTCAAAAAACAGCCATCTGAACCTCTGTCAAACAGAAAACAGAAAACTGCCATAATTTGAGTACATATGAGCCTTTGAAAACAAAATTCTGAAGAGTGCAGACCAGCCACATGAAGCTACGAGATCATTGACATAAGGAAATATCAAAGCAGAAGGTCTCTAAAATCTATGTACATAAGCAGAAACACTAATACGCGGAGATTCAGAAGTTGATGATTTGAAGAAACCGAGACGCGCCTTCTCCACTAAAACTGGTTATCCTGGTATTTTTTCACACCTGTGTCTTTTCCTCTTTTGGATAAAGCATCCGCCCCGCAGTTTAGTTCTCTCTGAATATGCTGAAAAGAGAGTTGCTGGACACTAGTTATGGTAGAAAAAGAGGATGTGTTAACGGATGCGCATTGTGCCACATCACAAATTATGTAGAGTTGCATTATTGTTTTCCAAGGGAGACGGATGATGTTTAGACCACTATGTTTTTTTTTTCTACGTTAAGACTAACCTAAGTATCCACGGGGGATTTGAACCGGTGAGCTATCGCAAAGAGTGCCTTAACAGCGCACCCATTCACCGTCAATCCAAAGCCCCGTAGACTTTAGACCACTATGTTAGGATTAAAGTGCAGCTTCATTTTTTATCCTGTCATTTAACATCCAAATGCTGTGTTTTAATATATTTTTTGGTATGGAAAGTTATTTTCAACTCATTCATATTCATATATAATTATATTTATAACTTATTGTATAGGTAGATGTATTTGATGAATAATCTGATTTCATTTAATCTGATTTAATTTAGGGCATGTTTTATCTAATCAAGTTTGTTTATAAAATGTGTGATATTTTTATTTTGTTTATAGATTGTTATGAATAAAGTTATGTTTATAGTAATGGTATAAGAGCTAAGTGTTTTATACAAATATGTAATATAGATGAGTATAGATTTATTTTAACCAATTTTTATTTTTTTAACTATAAAATATGAGAAAGCATTTTCAGAAATTTTTATCCCTTTTAATCGATCATATATATCTCTTTTAATCCACGTGTGTATATATATATTCAAATGTAAATATATTAATACTTTTATT